>SDVV010008030.1:0-17418 GCA_016164225.1 Gammarus roeselii | reverse complement strand
CATACACATGCATACACATGCATACACATGCATACACATGCATACACATGCATGCACATGCATACACATGCATACACATGCATACACATGCATACACATGCATACACATGCATACATATGCATACATATGCATGCATATGCATGCACATGTATGCACATGCATGCACATGCATGCACATGCATGCACATGCATGCACATGCATACACATGCATACACATTCATACACATGCATACACATGCATACACATGCATACACATGCATACACATGCATACACATGCATACACATGCATACGTATACGCGTACACATATGCATACACATATGCATACTCATATGCATACACATATGCATACACATATGCATACACATATGCATACACATATGCATACATATGCATACATATGCATACATATGCATACATATGCATACATATGCATACATATGCATACATATGCATACATATGCATACATGCATACATATGCATACATGCATACACATGCATACACATGCATACATATGCATACACATGCATACACATGCATACACATGCATACACATGCATACACATGCATTCATATGCATACATGCATACATACACACACAGTTGATGAACAAGGCGAGCGATGATAGGTCTAATGTTTTGCAAAAAAAACATGTAGTCGCATTATAATAGCTAGCTGCATGCCGATATTGGAGTCAGTGTTACTTGGAGAACAAACAGAGACGGACGTGTCGTCTGAGAATAAATAAAAAGAATCTTCACGTCCCAAAAGTTTGTTTACAAGTACAGGATGAAAAAATCTTCGAAGATGATTTAGCTTGGTTCGAAGATATATTGACAACTGATGGAGATATCGATTTTCTACAAATGCGTAAAATGAGAATCATAAAAGTGGGATTTAATATTCATATATGGATGAAGAATAAACAAAGCAGGATTTGGGTAACTGATTTCGATACATTTCAGTCGTATGTAACAGAGTTCAAAGAAAATAAGAAGGTAAATCTTGAAACTGATATGACCCAAGCAGAAAACCTTCACAAGTGTAATAAAGCTGAGGTGTTGAAAAATAAATTTTACCTACGAACAAAAGAAAATCTCGAGCGTATGCAACAACTTCTTTCGGATAAAGATCGGAATCACATTAAATTGAAGATTCGAATAATTCAAGTTCACAAAGAAGAAGAAATACATTTATGGACTCACGGGGCTGGAACACCTTTCGGTTTTCGTATCAAAGATATGATGGAGTATATGAAGGATTTTGAGCATAAACTGGAACGTAGGGATGATGGGTATGGTTGGATGTACGAACCGTGCTGTAACAAATCAAAACAACGAGGTAGAAAGTATTGATGTATCCAGAAAGATCTGAAATTAACTTAATAAAACAGTAATAAACCATGTAAATCCCTAATCAAATGTTTAGATTATCATACAAATCAAAGGTTAATCAATGAATTGCAAACACCGTGTCAATCGGAGATAACATTGAATTGTCTAACTCGGTAGAAGAATATGTTTCAAAGCGTGAAACGATACCCATAAGCATATCTCGAAGAAAATGATCTAGACGTGCTACAGATTGGTAGGATATAAATCAGAGTCTGATCAGATCTTGCTCAGTCAAGCTTGTAATTCTGTTGTGAAAGGATGGGATTTAGCTTGAGACATCATTTGTCCGAAAGTAATGTGGCAATGGGGGTCTGTAACCTGTGCAAAAAATAAATAAAATTGAATAAACATAAATCTACGAACAATTTGGGGGCGACATCTGAAACCAAGTCATCGTCAAGAATATGAAAATTATAGGAAAGAAAAGGCAAATCAGACGTGCAAATCGTCAAAGGATGTAGTGTCAGGAGATTTTGAAGTAAATGTGGTAGACCTAGTATGAGACAAAGTGTTCGTTTGTGTGAAACTTTATACAAATATGAAATACTTGTAACATTCAAACTATATAAGATGGGAAATCTGGCCTCTCTGCTAATTAATATGGTCGAGAGTGACCAAGAAGTAGAAATAGTTAGGTGCAAGTTCTATAAAGAACCGTGTGGATGGGGTTCATATGTACATATCAATGACTGAATACCATACATAAGGTTAGGTTTTTGATGGGAGTGAATAACATGTAAAAGTGCTGTAGAATTGTGTTAGATCAAAAAATCAAGAATCATTTGAAAATGCCATAACAATCAAACTGCGATGTAATTGCCTATGAAAATTGATGAAATTTCCTAGATCAAAATTAGAAGTGTGAATCAAATTTGCAGAGGATAGATCAAAATGTAGAGTCATGTGGAGATATCCTGATACACTGAAAAAAAAACATATGTATGCATTAAAAGTCGATCGATTATACATAATTCATAGTTAGAAAAGGTTAGGTTATGATGATCAGTTCGTTCAACCTAACATGCCGTGAAGCTGATCCACATTAAATGTCTTGTAACAAAAGCAAGGGACGCTGTTCTAATGGGAAAAATTCACAGATCAGAGGTAAAAAATACTACAGATGTTAACCGCCCCTGTATATGCATGCAAATGTGTGTATGTGTCTACGTTGTGCTGGTATCGACCCCTGTATATGCCTACCTAGTGCCGGTACAGATGCCGGATTCGACCCTGATATTGGCCATGCATAGTGCCGGCACCGGCCACTGCATATGCAGTCAAAATCGTGTATGTGCATACATGGTGCGTGATATTAAAAAGCTACGTAAAAGAGAGCAATGTGAAGGGATTTGATATGTAGATTGCACAAAAATAATGACTAAATGTAATACATAACCATCAAACTTGAACGAAAATACATAATTATTGGTTAAGAGGATTAGATTAGGTTGCCTAGGTATTATTGCATCTGGCAGTTCATGGTAACCCTTTTTGCACAAATGTGTGTTAATGCCTACATGGTGCCGACACAGCGACGTTAACGACCCTGTATATATGCATTGTGCCAACACATGTGCCGACACTATGACGCTAAAGACTCTATATATGCATTGTGCTGACACAGTGACGCTAACGACCATGTATATATGCATTGTGCCGACACAGTGAGGCTAATGACCCTGTCTATATGCATTGTGCCGACACATGTGCTGTAACAGTGACGCTAACGACCCTGTATATATGCATTGTGCCGACATATGTGCCGACACAGTGACGCTAACGACCCTGTATATGCATGTTAAAGTATATATAAAATTGGACTCAGCTTTGTACTCATTCAGTTAACGGTCTGCTTTCGGTGTAGAAGGATGTCGGCAAGTTTGATATGGAAATATTCTAACAGAAAAGATAAGTTGCGGGTATGTTTTATTTGCAGTGTGCAAATATAACTATGCAAATCAAGCTCCACGTTCAAGTTTTGGCGTCATCTCAAAGAAAACCATTATCATGAATATGATAATCTTAAAAATAAATGAGGAAAGTCAAGCTTTGAGGATGTAACGGGTGTTTTGATAGAATATAATAAACCGGACCTGGTATTCCTAATTAATGAGATGGAGAGTGCTCAACAAGGTGCGAGCAGTAAAAAAAGTGCAGTGCCACTAACAGTTGAACGTAGAACGTATAAAGATTGGGTGAATTGGTGGAAGACCACCCAAACCTTAGACAATATGGAAAATACTGGAAATAGGGGAAAAACGTGGAATAATTCAAGTGCAATGAACACCAGTGACAGTGATATTGGAACGTGTGATAGTAATACCGAGGAGGTGTCATGTGAAGAAAAATCTGATAAAGCTTAAAGAATCGAACTATCAAATGGGGGTAATAAAATGGTATCATGTATAAGAAGTGTAAAATTGTACATTGAAATCGAATGTATACCTGACTTTATTTCAAAAATGTTGTAAATTAAACATGAGGAGAGAGAATCATGTCTCAGACGTTTGAGTGCTAGAAGAATTGGGAAAATTTTCGGAAATCTGCGGGAATATACTGAATGGGAATATCGGCGCCAGTAAAAAAAAACTGAAACGATTAAATGTCATGAACATGTAACTATAATAAAAAAATAGTATTGAGAAAAAGTTTGCTAAAGACTGAAAACAAAGTTTTGGTAACAAGGTTGAGTTTGGAAGTGTTGCAAACAATACTCCCGAAGGTATCCGTCTATCGAAAACGATGTACTAAAAACAGTAGTCTAGAACCCACTAGATCAGAGAAAAAAACACACCCAGATGATAAATCCTACATCAATATGGTGAGCCGACACCTCCAGGTGAGAAATAATGCTCATCATCGATAAAGAAACCGCACAGTGCCACTGATACCGAGGATCAAGATAAGACCAGAGAGGGCGGTCGAAATCATTTCTTATGTTCCGCACAGCTGCTCCCATCGAATTTTCGGAGTGAATAGTTATGTTTTCGTATAAATTATAAATCCATGTAATTTCCTAATATATATGTGTAAAAAAATATTATCGATAAAAATATAGCCTATAAATGTTTGTTTGCAATATCTTGAATTTAACTCAGATGCTTAGCTATGAAATTTGCAGTTATGCAACATGACATGCAATGAATTGCAATACAGTATGCCTAGCATTGCAAATGCGATACAATTATCTGCAATTGAAATTGCACTCGGTTACCTAAGGTATCGTAGATATATAAATATATATCTCAGCAGATTTAAACAGAAGCTGAAGCAAAAGTTTACAGCTTCTTTTATGAGTCACTGAAACCCAAAAACGGTGACAACGTCTCGCTCATTTACTCGGACACCGACTTGTTGCTGCTCCACTTCAAAGGTGTGGCCGACATTGAGGCGAAAATGCGTAAAGCTCCTCTGATTGAATACATGGACTTCTCCAACTACCTCAAAAAATCATCCCTTGTACAATGAAACAAAGGAAGGACAGCTGGAACTACTGAAACGCGAAACAGTCAACGACTACCAGAGTTTATCATTTGGTTGCAGCCAAAGTGTTACAGTATGTTGCTCGAGTCCGACGCCACAAATCAGCTGCAAAAGGCGTCAATTACTAGCCCAAGCCAAAATCAGACATGAACAATACAGAGATATCCATAACCAGAAAACATACGCACAGACACTTTGAGACCATACACAACATTCGCGCGCAAGCGTACCAGTTTCAAACTGTACGCAATATTAAAATTACCTCAGTAAGATTGAAACCATGCGCTACTATGCCAATGCTTGCACAACTTTCGCGTATGAGCATCCAGACATTTGCAAAAAAATCATTGAATTTGAACACACCGTCACTGAAAAGAGGAAGCGATGTATCTTAGGTGATGATGATGTCGATGTACAAATGGATTGAACATGGAAGAAACATAAGCAGGGAGAGGCCGTCAATGGCGTGTGTAGTCGGGTGAATGACGAAAGTACGTCTACGTCTTCAGGTTATATTCTGTAAATGTTATTAGTATGTAGCTATATGTTTCTTATATGTAAATGTTCCTTTGCAAATAAATAAATATATACATGAACATGTTGCCTTGTCCAGAGTTATACGGATTGAAAATACGTAAACGTATACCCCTGTAACCGCTCCTAAGAGGATGAAAAATAGATTGATGTAAATGTTCCTTATATGTAAATGTTTCTAATATGTAACTATGTAATAACAAATAAATATAATAAATAACGGTGACTTCGACACAGAATAAAACGCTATATACAGCCAAATTGAATAAATACTACATTAACATATACTATTGAAAAGAATAAAATCCCATACATTCTGCCAAATCGATATGTACCAAGCTAGCATTGTATGCGGATATGCCAATTCAATAAACCCTAACAGCGTGGACGAACATTAATTACACGAGCAAGCTTATCTCATCCAATTTTCCAAAACATATCCTTCTTTTTTTGCCGAGGGGTTCCCTACTGCACGTCCAAATGTGTTATAACAATATTCCTACCAGCAACGCGGCAAGTTATTAAAGGTGCCGTAAAATGACATGTAGAGATGCAATCTGGCTAATAGGCAGGGTCGCGAGAGGAGTGCGACTCGAGATAAGGCCTCTGTATGACATTGAATGATGGAGGTCTACCGCTACGATAGCGATCAGTGGTAACATTTCCAAGTGACGACTACTTATATGTATATGTTTTTATGTGACCATGTAATAAATAAATAAATAATTAACTTGAACTTGTTTCATTATTCTTAGTCGTACGCCTTGAAAATACGGGAAACGTGTACCCCTGCAACCGCTCCTAAAATAGTAAAATTATATTAAAGTAAATGTTCCTATGTAATCATGCTACTATGTATCTATGTATTAAATATATAAATATGGTCTAAAACTTGTTTCATTGTCCACAGACATACGGATTGAAAAAATACGTGAACTTATCTGCGCCTACTAATTGAATCTTAACGCTGTGCCCTGATGAAACTCCAAAAATAAATACATACAAGGGGAAAAAGCGTATGGATTAATCAAATAATATTGATATTTTGCTCTATAATAACAAACCACGTACATACTATGGAATTCACTAATAAAGAGTAAAATGTCAAACCTAGGTATGATAATGATCGAGCCACGATATCCTATTACCACGGTAACTACATCGTTTACTAATACCTTAAATAAAATAAGGTTCGAGCAATGAAAACCCTTGAAATAACAGGGGTGCCTGCGAAACTAAATAATACGATATAAAATAATCCTATTAAAAGAGAATTAAATCCTACTCATGCAGACAACCTCCTATGTACCAGACAAACATTTTTTGCGAATAAGCCAATTAAACAACCTATAAATCATATAATTCTACTTACCCTTTATAATACCTATTCACATATCCTATGACAACGCTATAAGTGTCACTAAATTAAAACAATTTATTGCTTGAGCAAAGACTTGCAATAAATACCCAAATGAAATGGCATCACAACGCTATAAGCGCAGCCAAATAATACGATATACTATTAAACAGAGTTCAATCCTTCATTTACAGCCAAACCAATATGTACCAGGCTAACATTACGTGAGAATATGCCAATTAAAGAAACTAAAACATCAATTCATACATTAATACTTTTCCTTTACAATACCTATTTACAAGCCATCAGTTATCATAACCAAACAATATTCACCAGGGCCGTTTCGGGACCCTTATCTCCAGGGCGGGCTGTTTCGGGATCCCTATCACCAGGGCTGTTTCGGGACCCCTATCTCCAGGGCTGTTTCGGGACCCCTATCTCCAGGGCTGTTTCGGGACCCCTATCTCCAGGGCTGTTTCGGGATCCCTATCTCCAAGGCCGTTTCGCAACCCCTATCTCCTGGGCCGTTTAGACGACATATACACTACTTCCAAGCATGTTCTTAGAAACTGTCAATAAGGCCGTGCCTCAAAACTAATTGAATTTGTAGAGAAAGCATTCAATGAGTTAACGAGTTGTAGCGAATGCTTTCAACGAGTTAACGAGTTGTAGAGAATGCTTCCAACGAGTTAACGAGTTGTAGAGAATGCTTCCAACGAGTTAACGAGTTGTAGAGAATGCTTCCAACGAGTTAACGAGTTGTAGCGAATGCTTTCAACGAGTTAACGAGTTGTAGAGAATGCTTTCAACGAGTTAACGAGTTATAGAGAATGTATTCAACGAGTTAACGAGTTATAGAGAATGCTTCCAACGAGTTGCAGAGAATTCTTCCAATGAGTTACCGAGTTGTAGCGATTGCTTTCAACGAATTAACGAGTTGTAAAGAATGTTTCCAACGAGTTGTATATAATGCTTACAACGAGTTAACGAGTTGCAGAAAATGCTTTCAACGAGTTATCGAGTTATAGCGAATGCTTTCAACGAGTTAACGAGTTGTAGCGATCGCTTTCAACGAGTTAACGAGTTGTAGAGAATGTTTCCAACTAGTAAACGAGTTGTAGATAATGCTTACAACGAGTTAACGAGTTACAAAAAATGCTTTCAACAAGTTAACGAGTTGTAGCGATTGTTTCCAACGAGTTAACGAGTTGTAGAGAATGTTTCCAACTAGTTGACGAGTTGCAGGAAATGCTTTCAACGAGTTAAGGAGGTGTAGAGAATGCTTACAACGAGTTAACGAGTTGTAGAGAATGTTTCCAAAGAGTTAACAAGTGGTAGATAATGCTTCCGACGAGTTAACGAGTTGCAGAAAATGTTTTCAAGAAGTTCACAAGTTTAATCGCAGTCTTATGGAATCCTGGAATCAACTCCCTGGCAAAATCATATCGCCAATCAACCC
Organism: Gammarus roeselii; assembly: GCA_016164225.1. NCBI lineage: Eukaryota > Metazoa > Arthropoda > Malacostraca > Amphipoda > Gammaridae > Gammarus > Gammarus roeselii. Next base: position 9,186 of record SDVV010008030.1, on the reverse strand, counting down.
TTGTTCTTCGTCGAATTTCTTTGACTTCATGGCAACATATACAGCACTGCACTATTAATTCACTGTGATTAGTGCATGACTTTGACGTGGGATTGATTGATCACCTTCATAGACGCAGTCATTGGGGCTTCAAATTGGTATTTTTTGTTGAAAAAAAATCTGGTTCGCTTTATTCAAAATATGAAATGTTATTTTTATTTAGTATGCTAAAATATTGACCTCGAAAAGATCATCGCAGCAGAATATTGCTTACAAACTTTACGTGGCAGTTGTTGGAAATTGTCCAAATCACAGAAATTTTGATTCATTCCCCTTCGAGATTGCCCGACGAGATGAGGAATATTCCGTCACCTCATGAGTCATGTGAAGGGCATCTATGAGATGCGCCACTCTCATGATCTGTGAGGCCCTGCTCGTGCGACAGGTGACGGCAAACCGAGAAGCTCCTGTCGCATGCCATGACCACTCACATGATCTGTGAGGCCCTGCTCGTGCAACAGGTGAGCTCCTGTCGCATGCCATGACCACTCACATGATCTGTGAGGCCCTGCTCGTGCGACAGGTGACGGCAAGCCGAGAAGCTCCTGTCGCATGCCATGACCACTCACATGATCTGTGAGGCCCTGCTCGTGCGACAGGTGACGGAAAGCCGAGCAGCTCCCGTCGCATACCATGACCACTTTCGAATAGCGCTTGTATTATTTACCCTGAGAGTATCGGTCGGCCATGCCCCGGTCTCCACCGTGGCGTGCCCTTTACACTGGGCAGCCCATACCTGGTGGGCATAAGAAAGCGGGCTTGGAGGCCATCGAAAGTCAGCTGAAAGCTGTCGGAAAGTTGAACCAATGTGACCTTCAGGATTGCAACACGCATGTCAGCTCTGCTCGCCGCCTCCTGCTTGTCTGCTTCATGTAACAGTTTGGAAGGGTAGTGCAGGACTTCCGACTTCAGATGTATTAGGTTTTAAAGTTACAAATAATTGGTTGTGAAGGTTGTGCATGTGTTCGAACAAAAACAGGCTTGTACGCGGATGTTGGATATGCTATGGAAGGCTTTGTGGCTGGTAGCATCTGGGCCCGGCTTGCGCAAGATAAAATATGAGTGTCAGAAGAATTCTATGCCAGCACACAAGGTACGGTTTCACGCCCTTTGGGTCGCCACGTTTAAAGTCCGAGAGCCAAAGTTCATGGTAATCATGTCCGCTTAAGGCTCGTTCCACAAATATGAAGCATGGCATCGCATAAAGTGATATGAATCCGGGGAAAATACATCCTTTCTGAAAATGGGAAGCGAAATAAATAAACAGCATAATCAGACGACTGAGCTTGGTCATATCAATTGCCTCAGATTGTTTATCGTATCAAATGTTTACAGAATCAGGTTCTGCTCAATACACTTCCTGGAGCCGATAAATTACAAATTTCTCGCCAATGATACTGTACTGGGGGATCACATCTCTGTATACATAGGGATGATTCAGTAGCTTTCACATCTTATAGCATTAGACAGAAAAGATATAACCTGCAAGCCGTCTGGCAGACACTGGTGAGAAGACAAGAACCCTCTAGTGTAATGCGCGTGTTGAGAGGAGAGGGGGGAGGTGGGTCTTGGTGAGAAGACAAGAACCCTCTAATGTAATGCGCGTGTTGAGAGGAGAGGGGGGAGGTGGGTCTTGGTGAGAAGACAAGAACCCTCTAGTGTAATGCGCGTGTTGATAGGAGAGGGAAGAGGTGTGTCTTGGTGAGAAGACTAGAACCCTCTGGTGTGATGCGCGTGTTGAGAGGAGAGAGGAGAGATATGTCTTGGTGAGAAGACTAGAACCCTCTGGTGTAATGCGCCTGTCGAGAGGCGACGGGGGAGGTGTGTCTTGGTAAGAAGACTAGAACCCTCTGGTGTAATGCGTTTGTTGAGAAGAGAAGGGGGAAGTGTGTCGGATCATTCGTTGGTGGAAGGAAGATACAGAGTAACGCAGGGATGGAAGGATAATGGGAGAGCGGGAAGTGTTTGAGAGGAAGTGAAGGTGATTGAGCTGAATAAGGGGAACGTTGAAAATAGAATACGAGATTGTTGGAGGGAGGGGTCTTGACAGCGTTTAGGAAGTATGGGAGACTTTCAACTATGCACGTGTTGATGAGTGCAGGAAACTATGCACGTGTCGATGCGTGCAGGAGATGAGCGGCCTGGCGGAAGAAGGGCTCTGAGAAATGGAGTGAGTAAGTCAGAATTGTTTTGATGGAGACGAGGAGTGATTAAATGGAGTGAGTTAGTCAGAATGGTTTTGATGGAGACGAGGAGTTATAAAATGGAGTGAGTTAGTCAGAATGGTTTTGATGGGGACGAGGAGTGATTAAATGGTGTGAGTTAGTCAGAATGGTTTTGATGGAGACGAGGAGTGATTAAATGGAGTGAGTTAGTCAGAATGGTTTTGATGGAGACGAGGAGTGATCAAATGGAGTGAGTCAGTCAGAATGGTTTTGATGGAGACGAGGAGTGATCAAATGGAGTGAGGTAGTCAGAATGGTTTTGATGGAGACGAGGAATGATTAAATGGAGTGTGAGGAATCGCAGACTTAAGATGATTGAAGGAGATAGGTATAGTGATAGCGGAGGAGAGTCATGACGAATAGCATGAGACAGGAAAGACATAGAGGTTTATTATTGAATTGACTGCATGGGTTAGGACACTTCACTCTGGATCATAATGTAGATTCAGAAACTCACAAACACAGTTTTGATAGAAGTAACCTAATTGAACACCGATAAAAATGGTCCGGGCCTTCCACACAACACTGCACCGGTTTTAGACAATCGCCGGAAAACCTGACCAGTCAAAACGAGATAAAGGGGTGCCGCCCCGACGGAATTCCCACGATCTCTAGACCTACGTGGCACCGTTCGGAACTAATTAACACAGTTATGAGCCAGCTACGCAATACCGAAGATACCCCCACAGCTGCCGTCTGAAACTCTTGACGATCCACCATGCCTCATAGGAAGAATCACCACGGCGTCGCTTCCCGCCCTTGCAGAAAATGCCCCGCAGACTGATACAAGTGCCAGGCGTACTGCGCTTGCAGCTTTGCAGCGGATGTACGCGTCACAATTGCAGCTCCCTCCCGCTGAGGCCCGGCGCTGGATGCGTAGGGTTTCTGCCCCCACAGCTGTCGCCACATCTCCCCTTGACGATGATGCCCTCGCTGATAGATATCGGTGACAGGCGTACTGCACTTGCAGACTGGCTCGGATGAATACGTAATGGTTGCAGCTTCCCTCCCGTTGCGTCCTGACGCTGAATGTGTAGGGTATTTCCCCCCTACGGCTGAAGTCACGGCCCCTCTTGAAGGTGATGCTCCTGCGAATTTATACAGGTGCCAGGGTACTGCGACTGCCCTAGTCGCACCAGGCCCTGGCCGAGGGCCCGAGCGGCCGCGTGCCCGCACTGCCTTAGTGTCGGTCTTGAAGTCCCCTCTCCTCTTTACGCAGTGCCTACCCCAGTCCCTTGTTGCCCCTCCAAACAAATTTGCCCAATCAGCTCCCGGTATCACCGCTGCTTTGCACTCATTGGTCGTGTCCTTCTTTACGTCATAGCCAGCCTTCAAATACCGCGCTCCTTTCCCCAACAACAAAGCTGTGATCAGCCTTGAAATAAATTTTCGCTACAATAGTGAGTTAGTCGGAATGGTTTTGATGGAGAAGAGGAGTGATTAATTGGAGTGAGTTAGTCAAAATGGTTTTGATGGTGACGAGTAGTGATTAAATGGAGTGAGTTAGTCAGAAAGGTTTTGATGGAGACAAAGAGTGATTTAATGGAGTGAGCTAGTCAGAATGGTTTGGATGGAGACAAGGAGTGATTTACTGGAGGGAGTTAGTCAGAAAGGTTTTGATGGAGACAAAGAGTGATTAAATGGAGTGAGTTAGTCAGAATGGTTTTGATGGAGACAAGGAGTGATCAAATGAAGTGAGTTAGTCTGAATGGTTTTGATGGAGACAAGGAGTGATTAAATGGAGTTAGTTAGTCAGAATGGTTTTGATGGAGACAAGGAATGATTAAATGAAGTGATTAGTCAGAATGGTTTTGATAGAGACAAGGAGTGATTAAATGAAGTGAGTTAGTCAGAATGATTTTGATGGAGACAAAGAGTGATTAAATGGAGTGAGTTAGTCAGAATGGTTTTGATGGAGACAAGGAGTGATTAAATGGAATGAGTTGGTCATAATGGTTTTGATGGAGACAAGGAGTGATCAAATAGAGTGAGTTAGTCAGAATGGGTTTGATGGAGACAAGGAGTGATTAAATGGAGTGAGTTAGTCAGAATGATTTTGATGGATACAAAAAGTGATTAAATGGAGTGAGTTAGTCAGAATGGTTTTGATGGAGACAAGGAGTGATTAAATGGAGTGAGTTAGTCAGAATGCAAATCTAAATGTCTATATTTAAACGTTTGACATCATTGCGCGATATTGCTGAACAGTATTATTTGGGCCTTGAGTAATTTCGTATCATAAAACAAAATGGATTTCATTACAATAAAAATTGCGTGACTTTCGTCAATATCTACTAGCGATGAATAATTTATTCTACATAAAATGGAATAAATTTGTAAAGGTAGTTTACATCTGGAGTTGCTATTCAATATATATCTTGAAGAAACTGTGCCCTCCTGCTAGAAAAAAAATGTTGAGTTTTAATGTTGATACAAGCAGCCTAGTGATACAAGAAATATTTCAGAATGATTCTACAAACCGGTTTCGTGAAATCATTTTTTGAAGTTCAAGGTTTATAAGGTCATGAACTGTTTTTCTTTAAAAAATGGTAAGAAAAATAGCCCATCAAGTTAGAAAGCATCAACTTGATGGTGTGATACAAGAAAAACTGTTCGCACAATCGCTTTGTATAAAATTCTGTCCCTATGTTGCATATATCTACATTATCGCAAAATATGTATTGACACTAGCCCTTGACACTAGCCCATGATTGGTTGCCAATATTCGCCAACGGGGCCGAACGACTCGTCCTATCCCGTTTAAAATGAATCTTACGGATTGGGGTTCTGCGTTGTGAACGGCCCTTGAAACAAGGTGTCTTGCTCGGCATCCTTTTCAGCGTCCTTCTCATTGCCCTCTTCAGCATCATTCTTAGTGTCCTTAATATAAACCTTGTCAGCCCTCCTTTCATCGTGCTTTTAAGCGCTTGTCAGCCACTTACTCATTGTCCTTATCGACTGTCTTCTTGAGGCCTTTCTCAGCACCCTTCTCGGCATCCATCTCGGCGTACATTGCAGCGCCCACCGAGACTTCTATCTCGGCGCCCATCTATACGTCATACACGACGCCCTCATTGGTGCCAATATATTGTTTCGATTGGCGCCCATCCCGATCGGTGCCCTTTTCGAACGTCGTTTTCTCAATCGGCGCCCTTCTCATTTGCTGTCTTCACGAATGGAGCCTTCTCTATCGGTGCACTTTTCGATCCGTTCCCTTCCCGATCGGCGCTTTTCTCAATTACTGCTCTTCTCGATTGGTGTCTTTCTCGATCGATTCAGTTACCGATCGTAGCGTTTTCAATCTGTGCCTTTCTCAATCAGCGCCTCTTCTATCGACGGCTTTTCGTATGGCGCTTTCTCGATCGGTGCCTTTCTCGTTCGGTATCGTTTTTTGATCTTCGAGTCTTTTGTTCATGGCGATGTTCGCAATCGGTGCTCATCTTTATCGATGCCCTTAGCGACTGGAGCCCCTCTTGATCGGTGCCCTTCTTGACTAGAGCCCCTCTTGATCGGAGCCCTTCTCGACTGGAGCCCCTCTTGATTGGTGCCCTTCTCGACTGGAGCCCCTCTTGATCGGTGCCCTTAACGACTGAAGCCCCTCTTGATCAGTGCCCTTAACGACTGGAGCCCCTCTTGATTGGTGCCCTTCCTTCTCGACTGGAGCCCCTCTTGATCGGTACCCTTCTCGGCTGGAGCCCCTCTTGATCGGTGCTCTTCTCGACTGGAGCCCCTCTTGATCGGTGCCCTTCTCGACTGAGCTGGACTCTTGAAATTTGGTTGCAGGATAACAGAAGAAGTGTGGTCGCAAGCGAGTCCTTGTTCACTTGATCAACACCAGACTAGGGTGAACACCGCATCCACTCTCATGTCACCCTCAACCACACTCCCATACCCCCTGCAATGCCGTTCAAACCTCACACCAACAACATCACCACGAAAGCCAAACCTAGAATGAACGTGACCCGGGCCCTTGCCACAACCACCACAGCCACATACGAGCACTCTAAGGAATCAATTACACTATTCAGAGAATTCATTAGCTCCATCATTACCCTAGCAAACACTGCCTGCACCTCTGCAATTCTCCCCACACACATTAACTCCATACAAAGAACACAAAACACGGCATTACGCGCGGCAACGAGATGTACAGAGACCGCACTCATCCCTCTTCTACATGAAGAAACCAATGTACTTCTCTTTTAATCTCATTTCGATATGAGGGAAACACGATTCTCTTAGAAGGTAGGGAACCCGGAAAACCCCTGCCACCACATATTCACCCCACGGTAGATCCACCGCAATATATGTAATGCACCGGCAGTCACTGCGGCTTCTTTTACTCCACCATTCCACAATCTACATACAGCACATCTATGCGTAAACAACTACTTACACACTTCCCAGTTCTTGCACTGGCTGATCGTAGAGACAACACGGTCCGACCGAGTCACTCGCCGGAGGTGGACGTGGATGAGTCGGGGTTGCCTAGGGGTTATGGGGTTCACCTGTCACCCCTGGGTATTGGCTCAGCCATAACTTCACGTCGGTGTGTGATCTGTGGGAGTGTCCGCGGGACAGCATCAGTTTATCAGGGGTGTGAGTCTAACATTGGGCCCTGCACCGGTCGTAACATTCCCAACATGCACATGTCGCAAGGTATCCGCACTTCCGGGCGGTGCACCAGACGTGGTTCTTTTACCGCAGGATGTGTTAGGACTGGCAACAGTAACTGGAGCATCTCATGATGAACGCCCTTCTTCATTGGAGTCTCTTTATCGGCGTTCTTCTCGAAAATAGCTCCTTCTGCTCGGTGTCCTTCTCAAATGGAGTCCCTCATGATCGGGGCTCTTTTCGATTGGCGCCCGTGTTGATCGGTACCTGTCTCAATTGTAGCTGCTCCTGAACAGTGCCCTTCTTGATAACCGTTTTTCTCGATCGTCGCCCCATTTGGTCAGCGCATATCCTCCTCTTCATACGCCCCTCCTCCCTATTCCCCGTTTGCCTTCCCATGCCTTTCTCTGCGGTCCGTTACCAACATGAAGTTCGTGTTACAGGAAATCCATCTGGTTATTGCTATGGAAGCTTTACCTCGATAAACTCAATAAACAAGTATACCTGTTCTGTGTCGTTTTTGCATCTCCACACATCACCCTCTCCAACCCCTCTCCTCCTCTCATCAGCTCTGCCCTGAGAAGGCCTATTTAATCGTAAATTTTCAAATAATCTTCTGAATTAGTGAAGGTCTGATTGATGTATAAATGTTTGTGCAGCATGTGTCGGAGAAATTGCGCGCTGCCAATTTAGGATATCTTTCCTCGCTGTAACCGATCACTCACTTATATTGATGCATTGTTCTCAACAATGATTTCCAACGCAAAAATAAGTTTACGCCAGGGTGGAGAGAGAAGAGGCAAAGGCGCACACTGCAGGCCTACCACACAATATCAATCTTTAGTTCAAAAACCGATTCCAACAACCTGGTGGATTTTCGCTTGTGATTGTACATAAAAATCAAAAAATAATTTTGCCAGTAATTTCCATTACTGGCCTCCTAGACGGTACTGATGGCATTATTTCCATTACTGGTCTCCTAGACGGTACTGATGACATTATTTCCGTTACTGGCCCCCTAGACGGTACTGATGGCATTATTTCCATTACTGGCCTCCTAGACGGTACTGATGGCATTATTTCCATTACTGGCCTCCTAGACGGTACTGATGGCATTATTTCCATTACTGGCCTCCTAGACGGTTCTGATGCCATTATTTCCATTACTGGCCTCCTAGACGGTACTGATGGCATTATTTCCATTACTGGCCTCCTAGACGGTACTGATGGCATTATTTCCATTACTGGCCTCCTAGACGGTACTGATGGCATTATTTCCATTACTGGCCTCCTAGACGGTACTGATGGCATTATTTCCATTACTGGCCTCCTAGACGGTACTGATGGCATTATTTCCATTACTGGCCTCCTAGACGGTACTGATGGCATTATTTCCATTACTGGCCTCCTAGACGGTTCTGATGCCATTATTTCCATTACTGGCTTCCTAGACGGTTTTGACGGCTGTATAACCATTACTGGCCTCCTAGACGGTACTGATGGCATTATTTCCATTACCGGCCTCCTAGACGGTACTGATGACATTATTTCCATTACTGGCCTCCTAGACGGTTCTGATGCCATTATTTCCAGTACTGGCTTCCTAGACGGTTTTGACGGCAGTATAACCATTACTGGCCTCCTAGACGGTACTGATGGCATTATTTCCATTACCGGCCTCCTAGACGGTACTGATGGCATTATTTCCATTACTGGCCTCCTAGATAGTTATGATGGCTGTATTTCTATTACTGGCCTCCTAGACGGTTTTGATGGCATCCTTTCCATTACTGGCCGCCTAGACGGTAATGATGGCATTATTTCCATTACTGGCCTCCTAGACGGTTCTGATGGCAGTATTTCCATCACTGGCCTCCTAGACGGTTCTGGTAGCAGTATTTCCATTGCTGGCCTCCTAGACGGTACTGATGGCATTATTTCCATTACTGGCCTCCTAGACGGTTTTGATAGCAGTAGTTCCATTACTGGCCTCCTAGACTGTTCTGATTGCAGTAGTTCCATTACTGGCCTCCTAGACTGTTCTGATTGCAGTTTTTCCATCACTGGCTTTCTAGACGGTACTGATGGCATTATTTCCATTACTGGCCTCCGAGACTGTTCTGATTGCAGTAGTTCCATTACTGGCCTCCTAGACTGTTCTGATTGCAGTAGTTCCATTACTGGCCTCCTAGACTGTTCTGATTGCAGTTGTTCCATTACTGGCCTCCTAGACTGTTCTGATTGCAGTAGTTCCATTACTGGCCTCCTAGACTGTTCTGATTGCAGTAGTTCCATTACTGGCCTCCTA
>SDVV010008029.1:0-17418 GCA_016164225.1 Gammarus roeselii | reverse complement strand
CAAATGAGATATATTTATATGCACTTTCTAGCACGGCCAACGTGATTAGTTGCAGCGCTGCCAATGTAATTCTAGACGAACGTTTCTTGAAACGCGTGCGGGCAAGGTTCTGGTAATTATTATGAACTTATTGAGCTTTATAGTACATAATTGAATTGAGAAAACGTGCCTTGGAGTTAGAAGTTTGAATGAACTTGTATTTCTAGTAATTTGAGTACCTAATCGGAATGAAGCAACATTAAAATGATGTTTTTTAACCAAAAGCAAATACCATCGTTTCCCTGCTTGTGCCTATTTATCAAGTATTAAGAACCAAAAAATTGGTAATTTGATGATTACAGAGAAATATATAGTAAAAGAAAACTTAAATTCAACAGAACTTTATGTGCTTCCAGTTAGCAAATAGATTAGATTAGAGTATTAGTGCTTTCAAATGCACTAAAGTCAATGTCCTTCTGGCACCGAACCAGCTCGCAAATAGCAATTAGATTACTGTGGTCCACTACAATCAGAGTTCTGGCGTCAGTCTAAGTGGCCTCCCCGGAGAGCGCGACAAATGTCATAAATAAAAGTTCAAGCCCAACCCTGACGATCATATATTGAAGTCTTAGGCTTAAATGTGAATGAAGTAGGTGATGCACATGTAAGCTGAAACGGAGACCAATGGCACAAACAAACCAGTCATGAAGACCGCAGAAACACCATCCTCCAGCCATCCCACATGCTAATTACTGTCCGCAACTTTCATCAGTTTTCTCCTATAAATGCAATTCGGCTGGGCAGTTGCTTGACGAAAGTACTATCTTATGGCACACTCTAGAAATTTCCACCAAGATTGTCCAGCATATATTAATTCAATAGCTACATCTTCAATTTCGTCGGCGCGTCAATTTTTTTATTAATGCATTCCATAAACACAAAGGTAGATAATAACCTCTAATAAAGATTACCTCAAGCTTACATATATTTCTTACAAATTTTAGTACATGGCCAAATGTAACAGCAAAATCTCAAGTCAAGAACCAGAATTGACAATTCGTCTCCACCAAAACATACAATGAAATTATTCCGCCAGAGGGAGGGAGTAGCGAAGCTTTCTTACATTCTTATTTATTCCTCATCTGGTCAGATTGGATTACATATATATACAAACCGTAGGCCGAATCTCAAAGAAAGGGAGTGGCCGACGGCAAGGCGCACCTCACACTTCTCTCATACTCACACAACTTGGCCCTTTGGGGCTTAAGGTTCCGGTCGGGAAACCCCGCAACACACCCTCCGGGTCATGATTGCGGTGGTCCGAAGTCAGTGTCGACAGCACGGCCCGACACTGAGACTGGTTTACCACTGCCACGTCATGATAACAGGGCTCCCCCCGCCCACGACCATCCCGCCTCTCAACGAGATGCCAAGTGCGGGAAAGCACACCAAGGCAGTGTAGAAAATCCTCAATTCATAATCACTCTCCACTCACGCCCGTTCATTGCTCACTCTCTCGCTACCTCCACACTCAAGTCTTTCCTTCCTGACGCCAGCTTCACACCATCCATCCACCCAAACTTTGATCTCCCTCTAGGCCTACGTCCACTCGCCTCTGCCTTCAACACCCTTTTCACCAATCTCCCTTCATCTATCCTCACCATGTGTCCGAACCATCTCAGGACACGCAAATCAACTGTCCTATATCTTCTTCATCATCACCGTTCTTGCTCGCGCCACGTCGTTATTGATCCTGTCTCTCAGCGTCACCCCAGCAATGCTTCTCAAACATTTCATCTCACCCCACAAGTCTCTGCCCCGTAGAGCAGTGGGGACAATTACACCCTCATACAACCTTCTTAATGCTACCATACCCAACGTCCTACAGCTCATTACGTTCTTCAGTGCACCCAACACTTTACACCCTTCCTTCACTTGCGACTTCACTGCAGTTTCTACTAGTTTAGTCTTCTCCACATGGGAGCCCAGATATTTAAAACATTGAACTTGCTCCATTAACTTTCTATTTAGGAGGACACTAACTCTGCTCGCATGGACTTTCTTTGATCATTTCATAATTCTTATTTCACCCACGTTCACTCGAAGCTTCTTCATCTCACGCAATCTACCAAACATAGATACTAGCCTATACAACTTCTCCTATGAATCCGCCACCAGCGCTGTATCATCCGCAAACAGTAACTGGTTCAACTGCCAACTCCGCCCATTTGTTCTCAACAGCTCCAAGTCACGACCCAATACACAAGCGTTCACCTCCCAGACGTAGAGTTTGAACAGCTAGGGAGACAAACGCACATCGTCTCAAGACCCACTTTCACTGTAAACCAGGATGTCGGATACAAGGTTGCGTTATGTCTCCTTGGCTGTTCAATCTCTACATAGATGGAGTGAACGCTAGTGTGTTGGGGCGTGGCTTGGAGCTGTTGGAAACGAATGGGCGGAGTTGGCACTTGAGCCAGTTACTGTTTGCAGATGATACGGCACTTGTGACGGATTCGGAGGAGAAGTAGTATAGGTTAGTATCGGAGTTTGGTAGAGTGTGTGCGAGGAGGAAGCGTTGAGCGAACGTGGATTAATGTTACAAAACTAGTGACAAGATGAGATAAGATTAGAATGAAAAGACTTTCTAGAGCACTGGAGTAGACGTTCCACCGACAACCTATGTAAAACAACTATTTAATGCAGCATCAAATCAGCGTCAGTCTTTAGCTGATGATTTCAATCTGGTCAGTAAAAGCCTCATGCAGCTTTGATTTGATCCTCAGTTCCACCCGAGCCTCAACGCGAGTCATAATAGGCTCCCCCGTAGGGCTCGATGATCATGGATTCCAGTAGGCTCGCACGCTTCAGTTGGCGAGAAAAAAAAAACGCTTTTAAAGTTAGAAAAATGCTTAGACGATCATTTAGAACTGCAAGAGTGATATGTACGTACGCTAGTGCGCACAGGTAGCATCGCCGAGACTAGTACAAGGTTTACGGCTACACGGACAAAGTCAGCTCCGACAGCAACGGATCACGACCTAGACCGCCAAACGGTCCAGGTCGACCACAGTACACTTCATTTATTCAGGTAAGACTCAGACGGAAAGAATCCTCGCCTCCAATAATTTAGAACTTCAAGAGTAATATATACGCACGCTAGTGCGCACAGGTATCATCGTTGAGACTGGTACAAGGTTCACGGCCACACGGACAAAGTCAGCTCCGACAGCAACGCAACACAATGTTTACAGCTACGCGGTCTAGTTGAGTAGAGGTACAATTTAGTTATTCAGGTAAGATAAAGACTCAGACGAAACGGATCCCCGCCTCCAACCACTCAGAACTCCAAGAGTATTATGCACGCACGTCAGTGCGCACAGATAGTATCGTCGAAATTGGTACAAGGTCTATGGCTTCATGGATTAGATCAACTCCAACCACAACGCGTCAGAGGGTTTATAGCTACGCAGTCCATGTCAATCCCAGAAATTATATATGGTCCGTGCACGCGCGAGCGAGCACAGACTGAAGAAAAAAAAACTATTCACAAAATCACAAACAGAAACTCCCGCACAAACTCATTAGCATTATATATTATACATGAAAAAATTGTGGATCGTGAAGAAAGTAGGGGCAGTTTCATCACGGGCAGAAAAACTGCTCGGATTATTGATTTCATACTCATTGTTCAAGGACATAGAGTGGGGGGGCAGAGGTCCCTTGGGTCCCAATAGAGCCTGACAAATCCTGGAGGGTAACCGAAGTCCCCCGGGTCTTCATGAGCTCCCCGGGTCCCTCGAGACCCCTGGTCTCAGCTCATCTCGGCTTGTCTCGAATCATTTCGACCAGTCTCGGCTCATCGCGACCAACTCGACTCGCGTCAACGTGTTCCGACTGATCTCGACGCACCTCGACGCGGCTCTGCCCCTCTGCGTCAGCAATGCTGTGGACTGTAATAACTCATTTCTCTACTCAAGCACTCCACATTTATACATTCCTCTATGTATGGGTTTTACAGCGTTGGGAGGGGGGAGCAGAGGTTCCAGGACTAAGAGAGGCCTCAAGAGGGTCCCAGAGTTTCACAAGAGGGTCCCAAAGGGTCTCAATGGTGTCCCAAAGGGCCCCAGAAGGGTCCAAGTGGGTGCCCTCAAATCCTCCTGGTCTTCCAAGACCCCTGGGTTCCCGAAACACCGAGTCCCAAGAGTGCCCCCTTCCCTAAGTCACCTGGTCTCAACCAACCTCGATATATATAATAATAACAAATGCAAAATTTATCACTATGAAAAAGGGGCAGAGAAAATAATAGAGCTAAAGAAAGAAGGAATAACAAAATACTGCAAAAATAGACGGTTAATGATCTATAAAATGAATAATCATCCATCCACCCCAAGCCTCATGCAGCTCGCATCAATGAAGAAACAAAGAAAATGCAGCGGTTACGTATTACAACGTGACCTACAACATACCTGCCGTAGAAGTACCGGCAATGCTGATGACAGAACCCTGTCGCCTGTTGAGGATGGGCATCAAGGCATCCCTCACGGAAGTAGGAATGAGTGGGCTGGCATCGTTGGCAAAAGCAGTAGAGGCGGTGGCACTGTGGCTTACAGGCGTCGGTGCAATTTCATCGCCTGAACAACTTCTGTTTGTTCCCTTCGAGAAGGAGTCGTAGTCTTGTCGGAAGCAAGAACTGTTATCCAGGAAAGGAATACTTTTGCTAATAATCCTTGGTATTTTGGGTATTATTTTGTGGGTGGTCAATAAGGTAGCTTGATCGTCTAGTTGAGAAGACGGTTGTTGTAAGTCCCCGACATCAGAAAAAGCAGTCAGGCCCGTGTTATGGACCAGTGTTTGGCGAGGAGAGTATCCAGACGACTGTGACAAGTTTGGTGATACCACTCCGCTGCTGTAACAAAATGGTCCCTCTTTAATAAGCATTTGACATTGTTACAAATAAGTAGTTTTCTAATTCAAGTAAACATAGGTATTTATTAAATGAAGGGCCATCGCCAATTTTCTTCTAATTATTTGTGCTACCGAAAGAAAAATTAATTCCGAGACCTTGCAATAAACACGACTTTCATGTTTTTAATGAGAGAAAGCGTCTTAATGTAGCAAACTTTCTATCATCTTGGTGTTCAGATTTTTCCGTTCAAGAAATTCCAGAGTATTTTTATATTCCTGGGCGAATCTTTCATTTCAAGGACTAAGCGAGTGCTTAGGTTTTGCTATGGACGCATATCTAAGGCAGTTAAGGTATCCGCCGCGAGTGGATTTGATATGATCCTCATTAACACCGGAGCCTCAATGTGAGTCATAATAGGCTCCCCCATAGGACGCGACCGTCATTGATTCAGGTAAGTTCGCACGGCCTCGCGTGCAAAAATATTAGTCATGTCAAGATGAAGTCGGTACATATTTCAACTGTGGCATATTCGCGTACTAGCGCGTACGCGAGGAAAAAGAGTTACCGCGTATCTTTGTAAAATGTGTCGTTATTTCTGTGCGTAATGGGTTGGAGAGACCACCTCACTTGCACAGGTGTTTGGGATTTAGACAGCTTCGTATAGTTCGGTGTTTTTCCAAAAGCGGTAAGCTTTTTAAGGTAGGTTGGGTCCGTGAGTAGGCTTTGTAAGTTGCACAGGGGATTTAAGAACGCTCGTCGGGCTGCCGCGAGTGCGTTGCAATCCATCAGTAAGTGTTTCACTCTGATAGCCACTTTTGGACAACAGGGGCAAGGTGGCGCGTATGGTCCTATGTCGATATATATTAGGTGGTTGTGAGTTTGATTTGATCCTCAGTTCCACCAGAGCCTCAACGCGAGTTATAATAGGCTCCCTCGTAAGGCTCGATGATGATGGATTCTAGTAGGCTCCCACGCCTCAGTGTGCGAGAAAAAAGCTTTTCAGGTTAGACAAATGTGTGAAAATTTTAGCAATGTCAGACGCACCTTTGTGCGCATAAGGAAAATGCTTAGACAAAACGGACCTCCGCATCCGATCATTTAGAACTTCAAGAGAAGTATGTACGCACGCTAGTGCGTACAGGTAGAATCGTCGAGACTAGTACAAGGTTTACAGCTACACGGACAAAGTCAGCTCCGACAGCAACTCAGCACGACCTAGTAGGTCGATTATAGTACACTTCAATTAATCAGGTAAGACTGACGAAACGAATCCTCGCCTCCAATCATTTACAACTTCAAAAGTAATATGCACGCACGGCAGTGCGCACAGATAGTATTGTCAAAATTGGTACTAGGTCTATGGCTTCACGGATTAGATCAACTCCAACCGTAACGCGTCACAAGGTTTATAGCTACGCAGTCCAGGTCAATCCCAAAAACTATACATGGAACTCCCGTACAAATACACCAGCATTATAATACATGACAAAATTGTGGATCGTGAAGAAGAATGTGAAGGCAGCTTTGTCATGGGCAGAAAAACTGCTCAGATTATTGATTTCGCGCTTATTATTTAAGGGGATAGGGTGGGGGGGCATAGGTCCCTCGGGTCCCAATTGAGTCCGACGAATCCCAGAGAGTAACCCAAGTCCCCCGGGTCTTCCCGAGCTCCCCGGGTCCCCCGAGACCCTTCGTCTCAGCTCATCTCGGCTTGTCTCGAATAATTTCCGCCAGTTTCGGCTCGTCGCGACCAACTCGACTTGCCTCAACAAGTTTTGACTGATCTCAACGCACCTCGACCAACCTCGACGTGGCTTTCCCCCTCTGCGCTAGTAATCATGTGAACTGCAATAACAAAATTTTACACGCAAGCATTTTAGGGTGGTAGTGGGGTGGCAGAGGAACCTCGGGTTCCAAAAGAGCCCGACGAATCCCGGAGGGCAACCCAAGTCCCCCGAGCCCCTCGTCTCAGCTCATCTCGGCTTGTCTCAAATAATTTCGGCCAGTCCCGGCTCGTAGCAACCAACTTGACTCGCCTAAATATGTTTCGACTGATCTCGACCAGCCTTAACGCGACCCTCCCCCTCTGAGCCAGCAATCCGCGGACTGTAATAAATAATTGTTCTTCTCAAGCATTTCACATAAACATTTTCCTGTGTATGGGTTTTACAGCGTGGGGAAAGGAAAGCAGGGGTCTCAAGCGGGTCCCGAAGTTTCTCAAGGGGTTTTGAATTGATCCTGTTCCACCAGAGCCACAACGCGAGTCATAATGGGCTACCCCGTAAGGCTCGAAAATCATGGATTCCAGTAGGCTCGCACGCCTCATTGCGGGAGAAAAAAAAAAGCTTTTAAAGTTGAGGAAATTTTGATAATTTTAGCAATGTCAGACACACGCTGGTGCGCACAAGAAAAATGCTTAGACGAAACAGGCCTCCGCTTCCAATCATTTAGAATTTCACGAGTAATATGTACGCACGCTAATGCGTACAGGTAGCATCGTCGCCAGTAAACTGCGGACTGTAATCGTTAATTGTTCTACTAAACATTTCACATACATACATTTTTCTGTGTGTGGGTTTTACAGCGTGGATAGATGAAAGCAGGGGTCCCAGGGATCAGAAGGGCCTTAAGCGGGTCCCAAACTTCATCAGGGGGGTCCCAAAGGGTCTCAAAGGTATCCCAAAAAGGCCCCGGAAAGGTCCAACTGGATCCCATCAAATCCTCCTGGTCTTCCAAGTCCTCCAGGTTCCAAAAACCCCCGGGGCCCTCGAGTCCCGAGGGTCCTACGAGTATCTCCCATTCACGGGTCACCTAGTCTTAACCAGCCTCGGTTCGTCTCGACTCGTCGCCTCGCCAGTCGACTTGTCTTCACCCGCCTCTACCTGCCTCGACTCGCCTCGTCCCCTCCACGCACAGAGCCATACAAGACTTCCACTCTCTCTAAGATCAACATCAACATTAATTCACCATTTAGCCATCGAAACGCCTGGCTGTGCTCGGACATTTATTAGGCGCCCGGGAGAGGGCGAATCCTCCCACCGTAGGTTGGACTAGACTAACTAACACACCGAATGGTCCACCTAGGGCCCCTGCGGGCGTCTAACGATACATAATTATATAACTAATCCAAAATTGATCACCCTGAAAAAAAGGGAACAGATAAAAAATAGAACCCATGAAATAAGAAATACTAAAATGAAGTGTTAACGATCTATAAAATGAATAGTCATCCATCTACCTCAAGTGGTTGCGAGTTATCCACGTGTGTCCCGTGCACAAGCGGTTGATAAACACTTGGTCTCTTCTGTTGGTGAACTTTGTTTTCCATTCTCCGACTAAGGGTTTGACTGAAAGCATTTCTTGTCCGCTCTGTTGCTACGTAGCATCCCATCGGGAAGTTATATGGGGGTTGATGATAGGGAACCAGTCCCGGTGATGTATTGCGAAAAAAAATTCTTAGTGAATAGATGCCAGTTTAGCAAGCGAGTCCGTAAGTTCGTTTCCTCTTATTCCCGCGTGCCCGGGGATCCAGCAGAATTCAACTGCCTGACCCGTCTCGGACATCACAAAGAGATCGAGAAGCATTTTACGTAGAACGGGATGTTCGGAGTGCAGTGTTTTAAGCTGCGTGAAAACACTCAGACTGTCTGAGAATACGACGTATTTGGGGAAGCGATCTGTTTTTGCAATAGAAATGGCTAGTTCGAGTGCGTGGAGCTCCTCAGAGAACACGGAGGCCTTTGGTGGGAGGGTGGCCGAGATTGGGATGTCCCCGCACACAGCGGCGGCTCCCACTCCATCCGCGGTTTTGGAACCGTCAGTGTATAAATAGCGGTCCTCTAAATATTCTTCCTCAAGTAGTCTTAGGAATTCCTGCCGGTACGCGTTGGTTGGAGTAGTTGCTTTAGGGTGCACTTGCAGGTCTAGGTTGACCGGTGGTGGGTTGATCAATCTATGTTGGTGGGTTAATTTGAAGGATTCGGTAGGAAAATGCTTAATAGCTTTACGATTGATGTTAAGCGAGGTCAGCAGGTTGTCCACACGTAGGGAAAACGGTGGGCATATATTCTTTTTAGCCGCGAAAATGCGCTTATCGGATATATTGGTGATGTGGCTGATTGCCGGGTTGTTGATTCGACTTCTAGTCTTAAAATAGTTTTGTAGCGAAAGTTTGTCTCGCCGGAGGGGAAGTGGAAGTTCGTTAGCGAGCACGTTAAGGGATTCGATTGGGGTGGAGCGGAACGCGCCGGTTGTGATACGCAAAGCATTGTTTGCGATGGTCGAGAGTAGTTTTAGCTGCTGAACCGTAGATAACGGCTCCGTAACCCATGCGCGATCGTATTATTGTTCTGAACCATGTCATTCCGGTGTCCATGTCGGCACCGAACTTCAGGGATGTTACCGATTGGATAAGTCCCGTTGACTTTTTGCAGCGAGTCGCCAGGGCTGCAATGTGGGGTCGCCCCGTGAGTTTAGGGTCCCACACAAGACCCAGGAATTTCATAGTTTCTTCGTACAACAGAGGGGTGTTGTGCAGCGTTAGGGCTGGTTTCAGGTGTAAACCGGGCAGAAGGGTAAAGTGCATGCTTTTAGTTTTAGAGGGCGAGAATCGTACACCGTTTAGGGAAGCCCAGTTCCCGACTAGGTTTAGGCTTTTCTGGAGTTCATGTTGAATTGTTATGAGGTTGGGGTGTCTGTAGCTTATTTGTCGGTCGTCCACGTATAGTGATGAGAGCAGTCTTCCGTCTCGGGGAAGAATGTCGGCTAACTAATCGATTTTGAGGATAAAAATAATAACCTGAGGATGCTTCCCTGGGGGGCGCCCATTTCTCGCAGATATGACGGAGACTGAATGTTGTCAACCTTGACCCAGCAGGTGCGGTTTTGTAGAAATTGGTGGATGAAACGTGGTAGGCGACCTCTCAAACCCTTACGGTGGAGATCCTTCATGATCCCGAATTTCCACGTAGTGTCGTATGATTTTTCAACGTCGAAAAATATGAAAACCACATGTTCTCTTCGAACGAAGGTCTGTCTAATGTCTAATTATGTACGAGGTGGTCCGTTGTGTAGTGGCGCTTACGGCCACCGCACTGGATGTTGTTAAGGCCTGCATGCATTTCGAGGTAGTCGACTAGGCGTGAGTTTATCATTCTTTCCATAGTCCTACATAGGACACTTTCCGGGTTTGGGTATCGGGATACTTACGGATTCCCGCCATTGATTGGGAAAGAATGAATTTGAATACAACGTATTGAACACATTAAGTAGGTGCTGGAGAGCGCTGTCAGGAAGGTGTTCGATAATATTGATGTGCACTTGGTCGGGCCCGGGTGAGGTTTCACGAGTGCGGTCGATAGCATATTGTAGTTCATGGATGGAGGAAGGTTTGTTGTAGAATTCTTCATTTGCGGGAGTGAAGTCAATATGCTCACTTTCTCTCAGGATCTTTTCCCGTCGGAAAGAAGCCGTATAATTTGTTGATTGCTATATTTGGCTGAAAGTCTGAGCTAGTTTGTCCGCGATGTCCGCGCATGAAGAATAGACTGTCTCCGTCCGACAATATGTGGATAGGTCGCTCGGGGCGACCTTGGATACGTCAGATTTTTACCCACACTTGGAAAAGAGTGGTGTTTCGATTGATTGTGTTGACTAATTGGGTCCAGCTTTCTCGCATCTTCTCCACGCTAAGTTTGCGGAACACGGCAGTTTCCCTTTTCCAGTCTACTCGATTCCTGGGGGAACGTGCGCGGCGGAAGGCCCCGTACATCCTTTCACGCTGGTCCATTGCTTCTTGAACCTCCGGGCACCAGCAAGGTTTTGGGAAAAAGGTTGAGGGTAAATATTGGGGAATGCATGCGACAGCTGCACTTTGGAATTTATCGTATAGATGTATGGCAAGGTCGCGCTCTGAAATGTCTTCGGGAAGGCCCTCCACATCATCCCATGCGACATGTGTAGTTGAATTCAGCTGACTTTCCGGTAGATGAATCGAAGTTCTTGTGCGTCGGGATTGTTTGGTCGGTTAGTAAGAAGCGATATGATCACTGGGTTGTGATCACTTATGTGTTGAAGGCAGGTCTCCCCAAACGAGTTGGGGTGCTAAAGTGGGGGAACAGATTGATAAATCGATGGCGGTTTCACTTTCGAGGGTGATCCGAGTGGGCTGTCCGTCGTTAAGAAGGACCAGGTTGTGAGTGTCTATGGTGTTGGCCATTATCACTCCCCTGGGGTCTGTTCTCACGCATCCCCACACTTCGTGATGGCTGTTCAAGTTTCCAAAGAGTGCGGGATGATGCAGTTTGTTAAGCAGATCGGTCGTTAGTGCCTCCGTGAGGTCGTGGTTTCGTGATGAGTAGATAGATACCACTCTAATTGGTCTTGAGATACTTATCTTCACTGCGACAGCTGGGAGTTCTGTTCCCAGAGGGAGGAGGTGATGAGGTATGCTTTGATGGATCACAAGTGCCACTCTGACATTATTGTGACCTTCGCGGCGTTGTATGACATATTGAGGGATTGTAAAGATTGCGGTGTAACGGAGTTTTATCTCCTGAAGGCCTACCACCAAAGGTTTATGAGTGGAGATTAGCGATAATAATTCATCTTTCTTGCTTTCAAGTCCTTGGCAATTCCACTGAAGTATTGTAGTGTTGTTCATTTCGGATCTGTTTCACGCTCAGATCTTGATGGTCTGGAGCGGTCGCATGGTTCCATGGAATTTTCGTGGTGTTCGTGTCTATGAGGCGAAGGTGTCCTAGATCGAGAGCGTGATCTCCTAGACTCACGACGTTCTTGGCTGTGAGTGCTCTTTAAGGATGAAGAAAACGAGGGATTACGGTCTTTGTGTTTGCTTCTTGGGCGAGCGTGTTTTTCTTCTATGGAGGGTATTTTTAACATTATGATGAGCTGAGTAGTAGTCATTGGGATACTCGAGTCAAGTGCAGTGCATGGTCGATCAGTGTTTTCGGGTATCAGTTCTTCGTTGTAGATTTTCAACGCGTCTTCGCGCAGGATTTGGTCGTTCTCACTTGTGAGATGCTCTTTTATAAGGCATGTTAGCTTATGGTTGTATACCTTGCTCTGGCTTTCGCTGGGTGCGGTTGCAGTTAATACGGTCATAAGTCTTAAATCGCACTGATCAAAGCGACCCGTGGTTTGTGGGCTGTTGTTTATAATTTTGCTTCGTGGCGAGAGAGCGTCGCGTACCCCGCGGTCGTCGACGTCGGAATCTTCGTCTCTTCGCCTTCTGAGTTTCGGGTTATTGGACCTCTCCTCGTGGTCGACTGAGGCAGCATCCATCGCAGTGCTCTCCTGGGCACTGGTAGATTCGTTGCGTGGGACACCCGCCTCCATTACGAGGGCGGTCGCTGGGCTGGTTGTGGTATTGTTAGTTCTGGGAAGAGGGGTGTTGGGGTCATGGAAATAGTTTAAGTTGACGGTACGCGAGTGTCGTCTGGTGGGGTTGACTTAGTTGTAGATTCAACTGCTTTGGCGTAATTTAAATTACGGCAGTTTGAGTTTTCGTCGTAAGATTTGGATGGCTTGTTTTCGTGTGACTCTGCGATCATTTTGTATGATTGTCATTGCTTTTTGGTCCATCTGCTTTGGGCAGTTGCGGTCACCTGCCTCATGGAGGCATGATCAGTGGTAGCATTTAGGTGGGGGGGGGGCTGTGCAATCCTTTTGGTCATGCTCGCCGGCGCACCTCTTACAGCGTTGACATATGTATGGCTGGCAGTATTTGATGACGTGGCCGTATTCCAGTAATTTTTTGCACATTGCAGGCCATGTCGCCACTAGGTGCATTTTTGTTTTTCCCTGTTCGCCCGGGATTACTATGAATACCGGTGTGTCACGTCCTGGGAAAGTGATCTGATATGCGGTGGTGTGGGTGTTTCGTGGTTTGATCCATTTTGCTAGGGAAACGTTGTTGACTCTGTAATCCTTAGCTAAACCTGCTCCATAAGCGCTTAGGTCAGTTTTAGGAGTGTAGTTGGAAGTGTATATAATCCGTCTTGTAACGTTGAAGAACGGATGTATTTTGACAGTTACTTTGTGTCTGTCTAGTTTATTAATCCTTTGTATAGCGTTGCTTTGCTCGATATTTACGACGTGGGCTAGATACTTCTTTCCCTGTCGGTTTATATTTATCGGTTTGCCTCCCAGTTGTTTGTTGAGCGAGTTGCTCATTGAGGGAGCAACTTTCTTCGCACCGCTATCTAGAAGCGTTATGAGGAAGTTGGTAGGGAATGATGCTGATCTTCTCTCCTGGGTGGGAGGGTCAGCCTGGGAGGAGCGAACCGCGGCCGCAGCCTTTGTCGCCCGAATTTGTGCTCAGTTTGGTATTGCAAGATCTCCCTCTCAGTCTTGTCCTGGGAGCAGTCTTCGTGTCCCGTGGGGTGGCCGTTCACTTTGCAGTAAAAGCAGTGAGATTCTTCGGATGGGCACGACAAAGGATCGTTCCGTTTATCGTGATCGTCTTGGGAGCATCTTTGCTTACCGTGACAATCTCTGCTTGTGTGTCCGTATTTCTGGCATTCATAGCATCGCATGAGACGTCTTTCGAAGAGTGAAACCTTGGTTTTGGCGTCAGAGAGAGGTATGTCTATGTAGTTAGGTGGGGTGGGGCAATTGAATTTAAGCAGAAGGGCCGTGGTGGTGTTTCTTCTTAGTTTGATTTTTGGTGCGATTTTTGCTTCAACTACACATTCCTCGTACTGCACGAGTCCGGCGATGAACTCGTCGGCTTCATCACTCGGGAGACCCTCGATGAAAATCAGGCCTGAACTCATGGAAAAAGTTGGTTGTGGTATGATTTTGCAAGGCTTTTTGCATATTCTGTTTTTGGCGAGTATAGTGCCACGTTGAAGTTTTGTGTCTACTTTAATAAAGCTATCGTCACCGCTGCAATAAAAATCAACGCAAGATGGAATAGACCTACACAGCAGGACCTATACACTTCGCTCAATGCAACAAGATTTTTTTTTCAGAGAACCTAAATGAGAAAATCAGATTTAATTTCGACTATAAATTTAAAACTATGCATTAAGGTGAATGGCATTGATGAAAAGGGTCCTCGATTATTATTTTCATGTGACGTATGTTTTCTTCAGAAGTTTGATTAGGACCCTAGATTAAACATTTGCCCAAATATCTTTTAAGAATTGAATTCCGAGCAAACATATACAGATACAGACACTAGGCCGCATCTCCCAGAAAGGGGGGTTGCCGACGGCAAGGCGCACCTCACACCCTCATATGCTCACTCTCACACAACTTAGACCTTTTGTGCTAAAAGGTCCGGCAGGTACCCCTCAACATACACTCTGCAAACATATAAAACAAATAAGTATTATATACAATCAATCATCTCAATATGATGATTGATTGTATATAAGTTTGATTAAAAAATGAGTGAAGTTCAATTAAACCCTTGTCAGGTCAAGGTATGCAAACCGAAACGAATCGCTGTAAACTCAAAAATTATCTTGTGTAACGAATTGATTGGCGTTTCTTATGAGAATCCATCTATTAGATTTTCTCGAATTATACACGGGAATGGTGAAGAAGTTAGAGGACAGAGTTGATCCGCATGTTCCGAGATGGTTCGGACACATTATAAACATGGATGAAGGGAGTTAGGTAAAAAGGATGATGAAGGCGGTGAGTGGACGTAGACCTAGAGGTAGACCGAAGTTTGGGTTGATGGATGGTGTGAAGTAGGCGTAATAATCGTGAGTGGAGAATGATTGGGAATGAATTTTTTTTTGTCCTGATGTGCTTCCCGCCTTCGGCCTATCATTGACCGCATTCATGGCCCAGAGTGTGTGTTGCGTTGTCTTCCGGCCGAACCTTTTGGAGCGAAAGAACTGTTGTGTGAGTGTACGAGAGGAGTGTGAGGTGCGACTTGCCATCGGCCACCCCTGTTCCTGGGAGATTCGGAATAGTGTCTGTATCTGTATGAGAATCCAGTTAAATAATTTCGGTTTGATTAAGTTTTGTAAGTGATCTTGTTAATCTGCATGTTGGTATCATGTGAACATTACTTAGACCATTTAAAATATGATACCTTTGTAAGTAGCTAGTTTCTTTTTTGATGAAATTTAATTCAATTATGGATATACATTTTATCTACTGGTTTGGGATGAAATATATTTTTTTTAATTAATGGAATGAAGAAAAAGTCCAATGGCAGATCCATATGAAAAAAATAATTACATCAAAATGCTGTCTCCTATCACGGTTACGATAGTGCTCAAATCACGCCTTCATTCACCCTAGCTTGATTTTGAATCAGACTGATGTTCTTTCAATTTACTGGTCATTGTTTTGCAATAATAATGTAAATAAATATATTTCATCCTGAATAAGTAAAAAAAAATACACCATAAAAGGAAATCTCACCAGACGTGGAATTAGCGACTTACAATTTTACATCTTTCAGAGGCAACAGATTCGGAATCGGTGACCTCTTAAAGAAGTCAACTTGGGGTGGTTTAAGTGACGTTTACATGATACCGACCAAGCAAGACAATGAGAAACACTTACAAATCTCAAGCACAAAACATCAAAATGTATTGAATGGGTCTTCAAACCTTGATTTTTACATGGGATACTAATGAAGTAATCAACAATTCGTTAGCGTAACGACAGGGTTGGGCTGCCCCCCTCGACGAGCTCATAATGAAGTTAACAAATTGACAATATCATTAGCTACACAATCTAGTGGTTTAAGCGTATTGTGATGTATTGTAGAGAAATAAGTCAACCAAAAAAACACATTCTACAATCGGAATAATTATTACCCAGTGGAAATTGAGGCAGCGTTGTTTTTTTCTTGAGCCGCGTCACTCACGCTGTCGTTTTTCCTGGCACCGTCAATGGTCGAGGCTTGTTGACTGTGGTCGTCGACTGCTGGATACGGAGTTGTCGTAGAAGCTAATGTCTTGCACAAATTAGAGTTCTGTGTAAAACAAGGAACTGGAGGCTGCCCCACTATAGAACAGTTGCTGTGGAGGCTTGAATCAACGTTAAATGCTTGCGAACAGTTAACACTAGTTGTTTCAGAGTTAAAAGAAGTGTCAGGCATGCTACCGTTGTAATGTTTCATTGTACCACTACCCAGAGCCACAGGTGTATTACCGACAGCTTCAACAGAAGGGCGACTGGAGCTTGACAAATCTTCTGTGAAATTCGTATTACAGCCTGCAATAAGCTGGTTGTTGCCACTTGTAATTGGAGTCATATAGTCTGAGGTCGCTTCAGTCGCATTGTAGAATCCAGGTCTTTCGTACTGGGGCGAGGAAGGCTCTGGGGTGCTGAGCAGATGGCTGGTTGGGGAAGGCGAGCGAGCAGGAAGACTAGTGCTGCTGAAGTCACCACCTGCACAAATGGGGGACAAAAACAAACACATTAGAATAGCGAGGTTCTCATTTTGCTTTAAAATGAAATTCTTTTTTTTTACCGATAACTAATTCTAATGTCTCCAAGCATTACTGAGACCATCAGTTATGGAACACATTCACAAGCCGGGAAAGCGCATGAACAGGCGGAAGAAGACGACACTAGAACACACATATACTTTGCGCACTGTGAGGATGGAGAAGACTGTTCTAATTTGGACAAAAATAAATATTAGTAATAAAATATATAATTATACGACAAACTAAAAAAAAAATTCTTTATAAAATAAATATATGTCAAACTAGAATATTAATCAGGTGTAGAGTATGAAATTTTACCTGAATTCCAAAGTGGAATGAGTCACACCAGTATGAAGAACGCACTGGACAACACAAGATTTACTGAAATTGCAGTACAAGGAACTTACCCATTCCAAAGAAGAACATATCGTGGTAGTTGGGATCGCTCAGCAACATTTGACTGACGGATTGAGCCACTGCAGACGATCTTTTTGAAGGAGTTTTGTAATTGAGATTGCTCGCCTCAGATGGACACTGAAGAATGGAGCCAAGATTGATTGATCCACTATTGCTACCACCCGCGGGGGTAGTGTGATCGACACCGAAGCTAGATGCTGCACTGTCACCAACATTGTCACCTAGCCTTCCACTGCTCAATGGATGCTCTTGGTGTTGCTGATTATGAGCCTCTTGATGAGATCGATTGAGATCGTGATATTCCGACTTGGCGAGAGTTCTGTTGATAGCATTGGCGATCCGTTCGTGGAAATCAGTGTTGTTCAACACAATATGCGTCAATTGTTCTTTGTACTGAAAGCAATAGAGACAGACGGTGAATAAATAAACAATCGGCAAAATGTAAAGTTTACATTGACAGCTAGCTACACGAGGGCTATTAGCTTGTTATACAGATACAGACACTAGGCCGCATCCCCCAGAAAGGGGGGTGGCCGACGGCAAGGCGCACCTCACACAACTTAGCCCTTCTGTGATAAAGGGTCCGGCCGGTAGCCCCTCAACTTACACTCTGGGTCCCGAATGTACCGAGGAACCGTCGTCAGCAGCAGGGCCCGACAGTTTTCACTGGTTTACCCCCGCCGCGTC
>SDVV010008028.1:0-17419 GCA_016164225.1 Gammarus roeselii | reverse complement strand
ACGTTCACGGTCATGGAGTACTAAGGCTATTTCTATTCTACGAAATATCGTCATCTATCTTGGAGGGTTAGTAAAACTCTCTAAAACTACAGTAAGCCTATTTTAGCTAGTCCACTTGTCTTAATGGGGTATCCTTCTTGAACGCATCGCCCGCGGCACACCAGCACTCTAGCATTGTTAACTGGATACTGAAGCTTCAGACCTCCTTCCCCAAAGGGGATCATCTTACACGGTTGCCGGTTTCCACATATG
Source organism: Gammarus roeselii (assembly GCA_016164225.1). Lineage (NCBI taxonomy): Eukaryota > Metazoa > Arthropoda > Malacostraca > Amphipoda > Gammaridae > Gammarus > Gammarus roeselii. Next base: position 17,167 of record SDVV010008028.1, on the reverse strand, counting down.
CACACGGACAGTCGCACCCAAAGGTTTACTCTCATTCAAAGAACTAACTTCAACATTACCACATTTTACCATTTCCATACCATTAAAATAACCTATTTCAATGTTATGTATACATTAGGATGACTTGCGCCCACGACAGGGCTTGGCATTAAAGACTTGCACTCTAAACGATAGGGAAAAAACATCTTACAAAAAGCGCGTACTGGAAACCCTTCAGGCAGTTGGGGAAGAGGAGGGGAAAGGGGGGGGAAGAGGGCGGTAGACACCGCACACATCCTTCCCAGTTCCAAACCAAGAAAGTCACTCACGCAGAAAACAAGATGGTTCACAAACTTTCTACATACATAAACATACATATACAAATATACATGTATATGCACACAAATATACATACACACACATATATATATACATACATAAACATACATATACACATATATATGTGTATGTACATAAGTACACACTCATACACACATGCATATATACATTAACTTCTTCTCCGTGCCGGGCATGTGGGATATATTCTCCACACCTAATGGCGTACCATATCTCCAGTATAAACGTAAATGACTACCTTACCTAATGGCTTACCATACCTAAAGCATAAACGTACCAAGATTACTTCACCTAATGACTTGCCGTATATCCAGCGTAAACGTCCCACGAATTTTTTACCTAATGTCTAACCATATCTCCAGCATAAACATACCAAGATTACCTTATCTAATGACTTACCATATCTCCAGCAAAAATGTCCCAAATTATCTTACCTAATAGGCTACCATATCTCCAGCATGAACGTACCAGGAAAACATTACCAAATGGCTTTCCGTATATCCAGCATAACCGTACCAGGAATATCTTAAATAATATCTTACCAAATTTCCAGCATCAACGTACCAAAAATTCCTCACCTAATAACTTACCATATATCCAGCATTAACGAACCAAGAATACCTAACTTAATAGCTTACCGTATATCCAGAATAAACGTACCAGGAATACATTACCTAATTGCTTACCGTCAATCCAGCATTCACGTACCAAGAATACCTTACTCAATGCCTGTCATAACTCCAGAATTAACGTACCATGATTACCTCACCTAACAGCATACCGTATCCCCAGCATAAACGTAAAAAGTATATCTTAACTAATAGCTTACCATATTTTAAGCAATAACGTACCATGAATGCCTTACCTAATAGCTTACCATATCTCCAGCAAAAATGTGCCTAGATTACGTTACCTAAAGCCTTACCATTTCTCCAGCATAAACATACCACGAATAAATTACCTAATAGCTTACCACATATTCAGCATAAACGTACCAAGAATACCTTACCTAAGAGCGTACCATGTCTCCAGCAAAAACGTGCTAAGATTACCTTATCTAATGGCTTACCGTATATCCAGCATAAACGTACCATGAATACCTTACCTAATAGCTAACCATGTCTCCAGCATAAACGTACCACGAATACTTTACTTAATAGTTAACCATATTTCCAGCATAAACATACCACGAATACCTTAACTAATAGCTTACCACACCTCCAGCATTAACGTAGCAGGAATACCTTACCTAATGACTTACCATATATCCAGCATAAACGTACCAAGATTACCTCACCTAATGGCTTACCGTATATCCAGCAGAAACGTATCAAGAATAACTTACGTAAAGTCTTGCTTTATCTCCAGCATAAACGTACCAAGATTACCTTACCTAATGTCTTACCGTATATTCAGCATACACGTAACATGAATACCTTACCTAATATCTTACCAGATCTCCAGCATATATCAAACATAAACGTACCAAGATTACCTTACATTAGGACTAACCGTATAACCAGCATAAACGTGACATGAATACCTTACCTAATTGCTTACAATATCTCCAGCATGAACGTACCGAGATTACCCTACCAACAGCTTACCGTATTTCTGGCAAAAACGTACCAAGAATACCTTACCTAATAGCTTGCCATATCTCCAGCATAAACGTACCATGAACACCTCATCTAATAGCGTACCATATCTCCTGCAAAAACGTGACAAGATTACCTAACCTATTAGCTCACTGTATATCCAGCATAAACGTACCAATAATACCTTACCTAATAGCTTACCATATCTCCAGCGTAAACGTATCATGAATACCTAACCTAATGGCTTACCATACATAAAGAATGAACGCACTAAGATCAGCCTACCTAATTGCGTACCATATCTCCAGTAAAAACATGCCAAGATTACCTCATTTAATAGCTTACCATATTTCCAGCGAAAATGTGTCCAGATTACGTTACCTAAAGGCTTACCATATCTCCAGCATAAACATTCCACGAATACCTTACCTAATAGCTTACCGCATATCCAGCATGAACGTACCAAAAATACCTAACCTAATGGCTTACCATATCTCCTGCAAAAACGTACCAAGAATATTTTACCTAAAGGCTTACCGTGTATCCAGCATAACCGTACCAAGACTACCTTATCTAATAGCTTACCATACCTCCAGCGTAAACGTACCTAGATAATCTTACCTAATAGCATACCGTATATCCAACATGAACGTACCAAGAATACTTTACCTAATAGCTTACCATATCTCCAGCATAAACGTACCAGATTACGTTACCTAATGACGTACCATATCTCCAGCAAAAACGTGCCAAGATTACATTATCTGATAGCCTACCGTATATCCAGCATTAACGTACCAAGAATACCTTACCTAATAGCTTACCATATCTCCAGCATAAACGTAGCAGGAATACCTTAACTGAAGGCTTACTGTATATCCAGCATAAACGTACCAAGAATACCTTACCTAATAGCTTACCGTATATCCAACATAAACGTACCAAGATTACCTTACCTCATGGCTTACCATATCTCCTACATAAGGTTACCAAGACAACCTTACCTAGTAGCTTACCATATCTCCAGCAAAAACGTGCCATAATACATTACCTAATGACGTACCATATCCCCAGCAAAAATGTACCATGAATACAATATCTAATAACTTACCATATCTAAAGCATAAACGATCAAAGATTACCTTACCTAATGACTTACCGTGTACCCAGCATGAACGCACCAAGAATACCTTACCTAATAGCTTAGCATCCCTCCAGCAAAAACGTACCAAGAATACTATACCTAATAGCTTACCATATCTCCAGCATACACGTACCAAGAATACATTACCTAATGACGTACCATATTTCCAGCATAAACGTAGTAGGAATACCTCACCTAATAACTTACAGTATATCAAGCAAAAACGTACCAATAATTCCTTACCCAATTTTCTTCCATATATCCAGCATAAACGTACCAATAATACCTTACCTAATAGCTTACCATATCTCCAGCATAAACGTACCATGAATACCTTACAAAATGACTTCCCGTATATCCAGCATAAACGTACCAAGATTACCATACCTAATAGCTTACCATACCTCCAGCATAAACGTAGCAGGAATACCTTACCTAATGACTTACCATATATCCAGCATAAACGTACCAAGATTACCTCTCCTAATGGCTTACCGTATATCCAGCAGAAACGTATCAAGAATAACTTACGTAAAGTCTTGCCTTATCTCCAGCATAAACGTACCAAGAATACCTTACCTAATAGGCTACCGTATATCCAGCATAAACGTACCAAGAATACCTCATTTAATAACTTAACATATACCCAGCATAAACGTACCAAGAATACCTTACCGAATGTCCTACCATATCTTCAGCATAAACATACCAAGATTACCTTATCTAATAGCTTACCATATCTCCAGAAAAAATCTCCCAAGATTACTTTACCTAATAGCCTACCATATCTCCAGAATAAACGTTCCAAAAATACATTACCTAATGGCTTACCGTATATTCAGCATGAACGTACAAAAAATACCTTACATAATAGCTTACCATATCTTCATTATGAACGTACCAAGATTACCTTACCTAATAGCTTACCGTATATCCAGCATAAACGTACCAAGAAAACCTTACCTAATGGCATACCATATCACCAGCATAAACGTGTCATGAATACCTTACCTAATAGCTTACCATATCTAGAACATAAACGTACCAAGGTTACCTTACCTGAATGCGTGTCATATCTCCAGCATTAACGTACCAAGATTACCTAACCTAATAGCTTACCTTATATCCAGCGTAAACGAACCATGAATACCTAACCTAATAGCCTACCATATTTTAGCTTACCTAATAGCGTACCATATCTCCAGTGAAAACGTGTCAAGACAACCTAATGTAATGGCTCACCATATCGCCAGCGAAAATGTGCCTAGATTACCTTTCCTAAAGGCTTACCATATGTCCAGCTTTAACGTACCAAGGTTACCATACCGAATGACATACCATATCTCCATTATAAACGTACCAGAATGCCTTACCTAATAGCTCACCGCATATCCAGCATAAACGTACCATGAATACCTTACCTAATAGCTTACAATATCTCCATCATAAACATACCATGAATACCTTACCTAATAACTTCCCACATATCCAGCATAAACGTATCAAGAATACCTAACCTAATAGCTTACCATATCTCCTGCAAAAACGTACCAAGAATGCCTTACCTAATAGCTCACCGTAAATCCAGCATAAACGTACCAAGAATACCTTACATACTAGCTTATGTAAGGTATTCTTGGTACTTACCTTGAGGCTTACCATATCTCCAGCTTTAACGTACCAAGAATACCATACCGAATGACTTACCATATCTCCAGCATAACCGTAGCAAGAATGCCTTACCTAATAGCTTACCGTATATCCAGCATAAACGTACCAGAAATACCTTACCTAATAGCTCATCATATCTCCAGCATAAACGTACCAAGATTACCTTACCTAATAGCTTACCGTATATCCAGCATAAACGTACCGAGAATTCCTTACCTAATAACTTACAATATCTCCAGCATAAACGTACCATGAACACCTCATCTAATGGCTTACCATATCGCCAGCATAAACATGCCAGAAATACATTACCTAATGTCGTACCATATCTCCAACATAAACGTACCATGAATACCTTAACTAATAGCTTATCATATCTCGAGCATAAACGTACCAAGATTAACATACTTTATGACTAACCGTATATCCAGCATAAACATACCATGAATACCTTAACTAATTGCTTACCATATCTCCAGCATAAACGTACCAAGATTACTTAACCCAACAGCTTACCGTATGTCCAGCATAAACGTACCAAGAATACCTTACCTAATGGCTTACCATATCTCCAGCATAAACGTACCAAGAATACCTTACCTTATAGCTTACCATATCTCCAGCATAATCGTAGCATGAATACCTTACCTAACGGCTTACCATTTACCCTGCATAAACGTACCAAGAATACCATACCTAAAAGCTTTCCAGATCTCATGCATAAAGCTAACAAGATTACCTCACCTAATAGCTTACCGTATATCCAGCATAAACGTACAAGAATACCTTACCTCATGGCTTACCATATCTCCAGCATAATCGTACCAAGATAACCTTAACTAATGGCTTACCGTATCTCCAGCAAAAATGTGCTGAAAGTACATTACTAAATGACGTACCATATCTCCAGCATAAACGTACCATGAATACCTTACCTAATAGCTTACCATTTCTAAAGCACAAACAAACCAAGATTACTTTGCCAAATGGCTTACCGTGAGTCCAGCATAAACGCACCAAGAATACCTTACCTAATAGCTTACCATATCTCCAGTCATAAACGGACCAAGAATACCTTACCTTATAGCTGACCATATCTCCAGCATAAACGTGGCAAGAAAACATTACCTAATACCGAACCATCTTTCCAGCATAAACGTACTATGAATACATCACCTAATGGCCTACCATATTTAAAGCAAAAACGTACCAAGATTACCTCACCTAATAGCGTACCATATCTCCAGCAGAAACGTGCTAAGATTACTTCATCTAATGGCATACCGTATATCCAGCATAAACGTACCAATAATATCTTACCTAATGGCTTATCATATCTCCAGCATAAACGAACCAAGATTACCTTACCTACTAGCTTACCGTATATCTAACATAAACGTACCAAGAATACCTTACCTAATGGCTTACCATATCACCAGCATAAACGTACCAAGAATACCTTACTTAATGGTTTACCATATCTCCAGCATAAACATGACAAAAATACATTACCTAATAGCGTACCATATCTCCAGCATAAACGTACCAAGAATACCTTTCCTAATCGCTTACAATATCACCAGCTTAAACGTACCATGAATACCTAACCTAATGGTTTACCAAATATAAAGCTTGAACGTACTAAGATTAGCTTACCTAATAGCGTTTCATATCTCCAGTGAAAACATGCCAAAATTACCTCATCCAATAGCTTACCATATCTCCAGCGAAAATGTGCCTAGATTATCTTACCTAAAGGCTTACCATATCTCCAGAATGAACGTATAAGAATACCTTAACGAAAATGACTTACCATATCTCCATCATAAACGTACCAAGAATGCCTTACCTAATAGCTTACCGTATATCAAGCATAAACGTACCATGAATACCTTACCTAATAGCTTACCATATCTCCAGCATAAACATACCACGAATACCTTACCTAATGGCTTACCATATCTACAGCATAAACGTTCCAAGAATACCTTTCCTAATAGCTTACCATATCACCAGCACAATCGTAGCATGAATACCTTACCTAATGGCTTTCCATTTAACCTGCATAAACGTACGAAGAATACCATACCTTAAAGCTTACCAGATCTCATGAATAAAGCTACCAAGATTACCTTACCTAATAGCTTATGGTATATCCAGCATAAACGTACCAAGATTACCTCACTTAATAGCGTACCATATCTTCAGCAGGAACGTGCTAAGATTACTTCACCTAATGGCATACCGTATATCCAGCGTAAACGTACCAATAATATCTTACCTAATGGCTTACCATATCTCCAGCATAAACGTACCAAGATTACCTTACCTACTAGCTTACCGTATATCTAGCATAAACGTACCAAGAATACTTTACCTAATGGCTTACCATACCACCAGCATAAACGTACCAGGAATACCTTACCTAATGGTTTACCATATCTCCAGCATGAACATGACAAAAATACATTACCTAATGGCGTACCATATCTCCAGCATAAACGTACCAGGAATCCCTTTCCTTATAGCTTAACATATCACCAGCATAAACGTCCCATGAATACCTAGCCTAATGGTGTACCAAATATAAAGCTTAAACGTACTAAGATTAGCTTACCTAATAGCGTACCATATCTCCAGTGAAACATGCCAAAAAACCTCGTCCAATAGCTTACCATATCTCCAGCGAAAATGTGCCTAGATTAACTTACCTAAAGGCTTACCATATCTCCAGAATGAACTTACCAAGAATATCTTAGCGAATGACTTACCATATCTCCAGCATAAACGTACCAAGAATGCCTTACCTAATAGCTTACTGTATTTCTAGCATAACCGTACCATGAATACCTTACCTAATAGCTTACCATATCTCCAGCATAAACATACCACGAATACCTTACCTAATTGCTTACCGCATATCCAGCATAAACGTACCAAGAATACCTAACCTAATAGCCTACCATATCTCCAGCAAGAACGTACAAAGAATACCTTGCCTAATGGCTTACCGTGTATCCAGCATAAACGTACCAAGAATACCTTACCTAATAGCTAACCATATCTCCAGCATAAACGTACCTAGATAACCTTACCAAATAGCTTACCGTATATCCAGCATAAACGTACCAGGAATACCTTACCTAATAGCTTACTATATCTCCAGCATGAACGTATAAAGATTACCTCACTTAGCAGCTTACCGTATATCCAGCATAAACGTAGCAGGAATACCTTACTTAGTCGCTTACCATATCTCCAGCATGAACGTACCAAGATTACCTTACCTAATTGCTTACCGTATATCCAGCATAAACGTACCAAGAATATCTTTCCTAACGGCTAACCATATCTCCAGCATAAACGAACCAAGACTAGTTTACTTAATAGCTTACCATTCCTCCAGCATAAACGTAGCAAGAATACCTTACCTAATGACTTATCATATATCCAGCATAATCGTACCGAGATTACCTCACCTAATAGCTTACCGTATATCCAGCATAAACGTACCGAGAATACTTTTCAAAATGTCCTACCTTATCTCCAGCATAATAGTACCAAGTTTACCTTACCTAACGGTTTACCGTATATCCAACATACACGTATCAAGAATACCTTACCTCATAGTTTACCATATCTCCAGCATAATTGTACCAAGAATACCTTACCCAATAGCTGACCATATCACCAGCATAAACGTACCAAGAATAGCTTAATAGCTTACCATTCCTCCAGCATAAACGTAGCAAGAATACCTTACCTAATGGTTTATCATATCCATAGCATAAACGTACCATGATTACCTTACCAATTGACATACCGTATATCTAGCAAAAACTTATCAAAAATACCTTGCCTAATGTCTTACCATATCTTCAGCATAATCGTACCAAGATTACCTTATCTAATAGCTTACCATATCTCTAGAAAAAATGTCCCAAGATTACTTCACCTAATAGCCTACCATATCTCCTGTATAAACGGACCAAGAAAACATTACCTAATGGCTTACCGGTTATTCAGCATGAACGTACCAAAAATACCTTACATAATGGCTTACCATATCTCCAGTATGAACGTACCAAGATTACCTTACCTAATAGCTTACCGTATATCCAGCATAAACGTACCAAGAAAACCTTACCTAATAGCTTACCATATCTCCAGCATAAACGTACCATGAATACCTTACCAAAAAACTTACCATGTCTAAAACATAAACGTACCAAGGTTTCCTTACCTGATGGCGTGTCATATCTCCAGCGTTAACGTACCAAGATTACCTTACCTAATAGCCTACCTTACATCCAGCATAAACGTACCATGAATACCTAACCTAATAGCTTACCATATTTAAAGCATGAACGTACTTAAATTAGCTTACCTAATAGCGTGCCATATCTCCAGCATTAACGTACCAAAAATACCATACCGAATGACGTACCATATCTCCAGCATAAACGTACCAAGAATGCCTTACCTAATACCTTACCGCATATCCAGCATAAACGTACCATGAATACCTCACCTAATAGCGTACCATATCTAAAGCAAAAACGGGCCAAGATTACCCTTCCTAATAGCTTACCGTATATCCAGCATAAACGTACCAGGAATACCTTACCTAATGGCTCATCTTATCTCCAGCATAAACGTACCAATATTACCTTACCTAATACAGATACAGATACAGATACAGACACTAGGCCGCATCCCCCAGAAAGGGGGGTGGCCGACGGCAAGGCGCACCTCACACCCTCACACGCTCACACTCACACAACTTAGCCCTTTTGTGCTAAAGGGTCCGGCCGGTAGCCCCTCAACTTACACTCTGGGTCCCGAAATTTACCGAGGAACCGTCGTCAGCAGCAGGGCCCGACAGTTTTCACTGGTTCACCCCCGCCGCGTCATAATGGCCGGGCCCCCCCCACCCACGACCATCCCGACAGCGGGATGCCAAGGGCGGGAATACACATCAGAGCAGCGTCAAAATCAACCATTCACAACCATTCTCCACTCACGCCTGTTCATTGCACGCTCTCTCGCCACCTCCGTAGAGTATAGTTGGGACAACAACACCCTCATACAGCCCTCTCTTTGCTTACCTATCAGCTTACCGTATATCCAGCATAAACGTACCAAGAATAACTTACCTAATAACTTATCATATCTCCAGCATAAACGTACCATGAATACCTCATCTAATGGCATACCATATCGCCAGCATAATCATTATTATTATTATTAAATCGTTCATTTCCATCGTCTAGCAATGGGTTTTCATTACTTAGGTGTAACACATCAAATTCATTTTTTTAAATGCTGTATTTGAATTAGCAAAGCGAGAAATTGAATGAATTTGTGACAGCACAGCTCCTGTCGGCGGCCGATTTGTAGCTACTTTGTGTTGCAGAACAGTATTCACAATATGAGATAGATTTTTAAGTGAGAAACTCATGGGCATGGGATTGATAAATCCAAAATTAATGAATACATCGCAGCTCATCTCTAGTAGGCGGCTGGCTTGTCCTTCATGGAACCGAATGGAATACACAATATACCATTAAATATATACCAACACCTATATATTCATACATATATACATATACATGCAAATACATTATACAGGTACAGACACTAGGCCGCATCCCCCAGAAAGGGAGGTGGCCGACGGCAAAGCACACCTCACACCCTCATACGCTCACACTCACACAACTTAGCCCTTTTGTGCTACAGGGTCCGGCCGGTACCCCCTCAACATACACTCTGGGTCACGAGTGCAGTCCGAGGATCCGAGGTCAGCAGCAGGGCCCGACAGTTTTCACTGGTTTACCCCCGCCGCGTCATAATGGCCAGCCCCCCCCCACGACCATCCCGACAGCGGGGTGCCAAGACAGGGAAAACACATAAGAGCAGCGTCAACATCAGCCATTCACAACCATTCTCCACTCACGCCTGTTCTTTGCACGCTCTCTCGCCACCTCCACATCCATGTCTTTCCTTCCCAACGCCTGCTTCACACTATCCATTCACCCAAACTTCGGTCTACCTCTAGGCCTGCAACCATTCATCACCCTTTTTACCATCTCCCTTCATCCATCCCCTCCATGCCCGAACCATTTCAGAACACGCGAATTCACTCTATCCTCCAACTTTTTCACCATCACTGTTCTGTTTCGAACCACGTCGTTGGTGCTCCGGTCTCTCAGCGTTACTATAGCCATGCTCCTCAAACATTTCATCTCGAGAACATTCAACCTTCTTCTCTCCTCTGCTCTCAACCCCAAGCCTCAGCTCCGTAGAGCACAGTTGGGACAACAACACCCTAATACAGCCCTCTCTTTGCTTCCATCCCCAACGTCCTACAGCTCATTACACTCTTTAGTGCACATCATGCCATAAATACATTACCTAATGGCGTACCATATCTCCAACATAAACTTACCAAGAATACCTTACCTAATAGCTTTTCATATCATGAGCATAAACGTACCAAGATTACCATACCTTATGACTAACCGTATATCCAGCATAAATATACCATGAGTACCTTACCTTATTGCTTATCATATCTCCAGAATAAACGTACCAAGATTACCTTACCTAACAGCTTACCGTATATCCAGCATAAACGTAGCAAGAATACCTTACCTAATGACTTACCATATCTCCAGCATAGACGCACCAAGAATACCTTACCTAATAGCTTACCATATCACCAGCATAAACGTACCATGAATACCTAACCTAATGGTTTACCAAATATAAAGCTTGAACGTACTAAGATTAGCTTACCTAATAGCGTACCATATCTCCAGTGAAAACATGCCGAGATTACCTCATCTAATGGCATACCATATCTCCAGTGAAAATGTGCCTGTATTACCTTACCAAAAGGCTTACCAGTCTCCAACATGAACGTACCAAGAATATTTTACCGGATGACTTACCAAATCTCCAGCATGAACGTACCAAGAATGCCTTACCTAATAGCTTACCGTATATCCAGAATAAACGTACCAAGAATACCTTACCTAATAGCTTAACATATCTCCAGCATGAACGTACCAAGAATACCTCAACTAATGATTACCATATCTCCAGCATGAATATGCCAAAAATACATTACCTAATAGCGTACCATATCACCAGCATAACCGTACCAAGAATACCTTACCTAATAGCTTACCCTATCTCCAGCATAATCGTAGCATAAGTACATTAACTAATAGCTTACCATTTAACCAGCATAAACGTAACAAGAATACCATACCTAATTCTTACCAGATCTCATGCATAAAGCTACCAAGATTACCTTACCTAATAGCTTACCGTATATCCAGCATTAACGTACCAAGAGTACCTTACTTCATGGCTTACCATATCTCCAGCATACACGAACCAAGTATGCTTTACATAATAGCTTACCATATCCCAAGCATAAATGTATCAAGAATACCTTACCTAATGACCCACCATATATCCAGCATAAATGTACCAAAAATACTTTTCCTAATGGCTTAGCGTGTGTCCAGCATAAACGCACCATTAATACCCCACCTAATAGCTTACCATATCTCCAGCATAAACGTACCAAGAATACCTTACCCAATGGCTCACCATATCTATAGCATAAACGTGCCAAGAATACATTACCTAATAGCGAACTGTCGTCCCAGCATAAACGTACCATGAATACATCACCTAATAGCTAACCATATTTAGAGCAAAAACGTACCAAGATTACCTCACCTAATAGCGTACCATATCTCCAGCAAAAACGTGCTAAGATTACTTTACCTAATGGCATACCGTATATCCAGCATAAATGTACCGATAATACCTTACTTAATAACCTACCATATCTCCAGCATAAACGTACCAAAGATTACCTTATCTACTAGCGTACCGTATATCTAGCATAAATGTACCAAGAATACCTTACCTAATGGCTTACCATATCACCAGCATAAACGTACCAAGAATACCTTACCTTATGGTTTATCATATCTCCAGCATGAACATGCCAAAATACATTACCTAATAGCGTACCATATCTCCAGCATAGACGCACCAAGAATACCTTACCTAATAGCTTACCATATCACCAGCATAAACGTACCATGAATACCTAACCTAATGGTTTACCAAATATAAAGCTTGAACGTACTAAGATTAGCTTACCTAATAGCGTACCATATCTCCAGTGAAAACATGCAAAGATTACCTCATCTAATGGCTTACCATATCTCCAGCGAAAATGAGCCTAGATTACCTTATCAAAAGGCTTACCAGTCTCCAGCATGAACGTACCAAGAATGCCTTACCTAATAGCTTACCGTATATCCAGCATAAACGTACCAAGAATACCTTGCCTAATTGCTTACCATATCTCCAGCATAAACATACCACGAATACCTCACCTAATTTCTTACAGCATATCCAGCCTAAACGTACCAAGAATACCGAACCTAACAGCTTACCGTATATCCAGCATAAACGTACCAAGAATACCTTACCTAATGGCTTAACATATCTCCAGCATGAACGTACCAAGAATACCTCACCTAATGATTACCATGTCTCCAGCATGAACATGAGAAAAATACATTACCTAATAGCGTACCATATCACCAGCATAACCGTACCAAGAATACCTTACCTAATAGCTTACCAGATCTCATGCATAAAGCTACCAAGATTACCTAACCTAATAGCTTACCGTATATCCAGCATTAACGTACCAAGAGTACCTTACCTCATGGCTTACCATATCTCCAGCATACGCGAACCAAGTATTCTTTACATAATGGCTTACCATATCCCCAGCATAAATGTACCAAGATTACCTTACCTAATGACCCACCATATATCCAGCATAAATGTACCAAGAATACTTTACCTAATGGCTTAGCGTGTGTCCAGCATAAACGCACCACAAATACCTCACTTAATAGCTTACCATATCTCCAGCATAAACGTACCAAGAATACCTTACCTAATAGCTCACCATATCTCCAGCATAAACGTGCCAAGAATACATTACCTAATAGCGAACCGTCTTTCCAGCATAAACGTACGATGAATACATCACCTAATAGCTTACCATATTTAAAGCAAAAACGCACCAAGATTACCTCACCTAATAGCGTACCATATCTTCAGCAAAAACGTGCTAAGATTACTTTACCTAATGGCATACCGTATATCCAGGCTAAACGTGCCAATAATACCTTACCTAATTACTTACCATATCTCCTGCATAATCGTACCAATATTACCTTATTTACTAGCTTACCGTAAATCTAGCATAAACGTACCAGGAATACCTTACCTAATAGCTTAACATATCACCAGCTAAACGTACCAAGATTACTTTACCTAATGGTTTACCATATCTCCGGCATGAACATGCCAAAAATACATTACCTGATAGCGTACCCTATCTCCAGTATAGACGCACCAAGAATACCTTACCTAATACCTTACCATATCACCAGCATAAACATACCATGAATATCTAACCTAATGGCTTACCAAATATAGAGCTTGAACGTACTAAGATTAGCTTACCTAATAGCGTTCCATATCTCCAGTGAAAACATGCCAAGATTACCTCATCTAATAGCTTACCATATCTCCAGCGAAAATGTGCCTAGATTACCTTACTTGATATCTTACCATATCTCCAGCATAAACGTACCGTGAATATCTTACCTAATAGCTCACCATATCTCCAGCATAAACATACCACGGATACCTTACCTAATTGATCACCGCATATCCAGCATAAACGTATTAAGAATACCGAACCTAATAGCTTACCATATCTCCTGCAAAAACGTACAAAGAATACCATGCCTAATTGCTTACCGTGTATCCAGCATAAACGTAGCAAGAATACCTTACCTAATAGCTTACCATATCTCCAGCATAAACGTACCAAGATTACCTTACCTAATAGCGTACGATATCTCCAGCAAAAACGTGCCAAGAAAACCTTATTTATTAGCCTACCGTATATCCAGCATAAACGTACCAAGAATACCTTACTTAATGGCTTACCATATCTCCAGCATAAACGTACCATGAATACCTCACCTAATAGCGTACCCTATCTCCAGTAGAAACGTGCCAAGATTACCTTACCTAATAGCTTACCGTATATCCATCATAAACGTACCATGAATACCATACCTAATAGCTTACCAGATCTCAAGCATAAAGCTACCAAGATTACCCTACCTAATGACGGACCATATCTCAAGCATAAACGTACCATGAGCACATTACCTAATGGCTTACCATTTCTAGAGCATAAACGAACCAAGATTACCGTACCTAATGGCGTACCATATCTCCAGCAAAAACGTGCTAAGATTACTTAACCAAACAGCCTACCGTTTCTCCAGCATAAACGTACCAAGATTACCTTACCAATCAGCTAACCGTATATCCAGCATAAACATACCGAGAATACCTTACCTAATGGCTTAACATATCTCCAGCATGAACATATGCCACAAATACATTACCTAATAGCGTACCATATCACCAGCATAACCGTAGCAAGAATTCCTTACCTAATAGCTTACCAGATCTCATGCGTAAAGCTACCAAGATTACCTTACCTAATAGCTTACCGTATATCCAGCATTAACGTACCAAGAGTACCTTACCCCATGGCTTACCATATCTCCAGCATACACGAACCAAGTATACTTTACATAATGGCTTACCATATATCCAGCATAGACGTACCAATAATACCTTACCTAATAGCTTACCATATCTCCAGCATAAACGTACCATGAATACCTAACTTAATGACTTACCATTTATGGAGCATGAACGTACTAAGATTAGCTTACCTAATAGCGAACCAAGAATACCTTAGAGATTGTAAAAACATGACAAGATTACTTTATCTAATAGCTTACCATATATACAGCGAAAATGTGCCTAGATTACGTTTACCCAAAGGCTTACCATATCTCCAGCATCAACGTACTAAGAATACCTCATCTAATGGCTTATCATATCTCCAGCATAAACGTACCATGAATACCTTACCTAATGGCTTACCGTATATCCAGCATAAACGAACCAAGAATACCTTACCTAATGGCTTGCCATATCTCCAGCATAAACGAACCATGATTACCTTACCTACTAGCTTACCGTATATCCAGCATAAACGTACTGAGAATACCTTATCTAATAGCTTACCATGTCTCAAGCATAAACGTACCAAGGATACCTTACCTAATAGCTTACCATATCTCCAGCATAAACATAGCATGAATACCTTACATAATAACTTACCATTTGTCCAACATAAACGTACCAAGAATACCATACCTAATAGCTCACCAGATCTTAAGCATAAACGTACCAGGAATACCTTACCTAATAGCTCACCGTATGTCCAGCATGAGGGTACCAAGAAAACCTTAACTAATTGCTTACCATATTTCTAGCATGAACGTACCAAGAATTCCTGACCTAATAGCTTACCATATTTCCAGCATTTACGAACCAAGAATACCCAACCTAATAGCTTACCGTATACCCAGCATAAACGCACCAAGAAAACCTTACCTAATAGCTTACCGTATATCCAGCATAAACGTACCAAGAATACCTTACCTAATAGCTATAATATCTCCAGCATAAACGTATCAAGATTATCTTATCTAATAGCTTACCATATCTTCAGCAAAAATGTCCCAAGATTACCGTACTTAATGGCGTACCATATCTCCAGCAAAAACTGCCAAGATTTCCTCACTTAATGACTTACCGTATATCCAGCATAAACGTACTAGGAATACCTTAAATAATAACTTACCATTATTTCCAACATAAACGTACGAAGAATTCCTTACCTAATAGCTTACCATTTCTCCAGCATACGCGAACCAAGAATATTTAACCTAATGGCTCACCGTATATCCAACATAAACGTACCAAAAATACCTTACGTAATAGCTTACTGTATATCCAGCATAAACGTACCGAGAACACCTTACCTGATAGCGTCCCATGTCGCCAGCAAAAACGTGCTAAGATTACCTTACATAATGAGTAACCGTATTTCCAGCATAAACGTACCAAGAATACCTTACCTAACGGCTAACCATATCTCCAGCATAAACGTACCAAGAATAGCTTACCTAATAGCTTACCATTCCTCCAGCATAAACGTAGCAAGAATACCTTACCTAATGGCTTTCCATATATCCAGCATAATCATACCAAGATTACCTCACCTAATGGCTTACCGTATATCCAGCATAAACGTACCAAGAATACCTTTCATAATATCCTACCTTATCTCCAGCATAATAGTACCGTATATCCAGCTTACACGTGACAAGAATACCTTACCTCATAGCTTACCATATCTCCAGCA
>SDVV010008027.1:0-17419 GCA_016164225.1 Gammarus roeselii | reverse complement strand
TATTTATATGCCTGGGTTAGGGAATCACTTAATTATAAGTTTATCTTGTTCAAGTCTTGACAGGGAAAATCTGTCCTGCAGTGAAGGACAAACCATAAAAAAATCCTACATCAGGATAAAATTATTAGAGTTTATGCCGTGCAGACCTATAATAACCTCAGGATTGTCATACTGTAGGACGACTATAATTACCATGACAAACTTTACCTCCATCTGGACATGGCAAACACCAAATTGCTTTGCAAAAATCTCATTGCATTACACTTCTAAGGCAAACATTCTTCAACCACCCTCATATATTAGCTGGCAGACTAAAATCATCCACAAAAGTGCTTGGCGGGAGGTCATATACCAAATAAATCATGAAATAAAAGGCAAGAAATTGCTCGCATATTGCGTTCTTATGTGGGCCAAAGAATTGTTCGCGGTATTTGCTACGTGTGGCGAAAACATTCTGATGTTGCTTACACAACCAAATATATCCTAGGAAATACCGAAAGCTTTTCGGTAGATGTACCACTCTTCGCTTTAGCCGCCCTACCATGGCATGTTCATAGAAGGAGAATATATATTCAGACATTAACTGGAGCCAATAATTTGAACTCCGCGTTAGGTTAAAATTTATCTGTCAACGACTTTCGACGAAGTACTGAATAATTACAAAATGGGCGGGCTTATATGGAAAGTTGTCCATAATGCTAACAAATCCTATGCATTTAGACCTCTTTCCGTAGAAGCTCTTTGAATAACACGCAACCTGTCACATCTAACAGAGGCTTCTTATGGCCTAGCATCTAATAGGGTTACGATGAAAGACGAAATAGATTTAAATTGACTAACCGAATACGATTCGAATAGGGTTCCCGCCAAATGAAATGTGTCCAAATATTTTTCAAACTGAAACTAATTTAATCTGGCATAACAGTACCATAGTGCTGTTGCTCATTAAGACTAGGGGAAACAGGCATATGAAGACCTTATCGAGCACGTTTATTGCATTCTTATTTGCTTCCTGAAATTGTTTGGCCGACCACCTACTACGGTTCAGTCCATTCTCTGGAACGTTAGACAGACCGTATACTCTTTTGTCCCAGACCCTGATTATAAAATGTCCTGCTCACGTCTTTGAGAATTCTAAAACACATTTCCATCGTCATCCTTGATTAGATAATCGTGACTATTCAGATGAGTTGAATTTGAGCAACGCTGCATTTATCTGGTGTCCTAGCTGCAATCCTTGCCCTTTGCGGGTGTTTAGATGATCACTACTCTGCACCCTGGGTAATTTGCATTTAGACGAGACTCTCCAGCCTCCTGAGACAATAAGGACCTGGCCTGATCAGAGACGGGGTAACATTGTGACGGTGTTCGGGTAACTGTGAAGGGTTTTGTGCGCGAGGGTTCGTAATACAGAGTTGAAGCGGGGGTCGGAGGACAGTGTTCTGAGTGGTTTCTGTGAGTTTTTTGAAGTTGCGCATTTTGTAGAAGATGGATATGGAGCAATAAGTTTGCAAGCGGTAATGGAAGGGCGGTGCACGAGACAACACATTTTTGAAGATTATGTTTTCAGAGAGCGTGTACTAGTAGAGAGGTGGTTTTAAGGAAAGATGGGTTTGAGTAAGATGATGTGTGAACTTCTGGGAGAGAGATTTCCATGAAGGAGATTGTCGTGTTTGAGATTGACGAGATGGGGTATCGTTAGAGGGGCTTGGTGTGTTGGGCTCGGTGAGGTACGGCTAAAGAAGAAGGAGCTGTCCTGACGAGGCATAGTGAGAAGTGACATTGAGGAACAAGTTTGGTCAGTGGGGTGTTGTGGGAGCGAGCTTCGTTAGAGTGACAAAGGAAGAGCGGAATTCGTGCTGCGGTCAGTAAACGTACAAGGCGGGCCTTTGAAAGTTGAATTGGTGAATAAAGGGTTGGTGAACGGATGCCCGACATGAGGAGCATTGGTGGAAGGAGCATTCTTTGTAGGTGAGCGAGTGCGGGGAATAGGCAGCTGGTGATAAGCGGATTTGTGAGAAGAAGGTTGGTGATGATATGTTTATTGGGAAGTGGTGATAGGACAACGAATTGAATGAAGAGGGATGGTGATATTGTTTTTGAAAGAAATGGAAGTAAAGAGAGGGCTTATAATATAAGAGTTGGTTAAAAGAAGATGATTGAAAAAAAGTATGGTAATACGTGGGCTTGTGATATGAGAGTTATTTATAATTAGAAGGTTGGTGATGAGAGGTTGCAATGTGAAGGTTGGTGATGATTGGGCTTGTGATGATTGGGTTTGTGATGATTGGATTTGTGATGATGATGCTGGTGATTAGATGGTGGATGATCAGAGTGCAGGTGATGAGAAGAGGGTTGGTGAGCAGACTGTCGATGGTGATATTAGGGTTGGTGATAATATGGGTCTTGCTGACGAGACGATTGGTGATAAGATATTTAGCGATAATGCGTTTAACTAAAGGAGAGTGTGTGATAAATTGGTTGGTTATGAGGGTGAGAAGCGTGTTAATGACAAATGGGTTGGTGAGAAAACAATTATTTATAATAAGAGGGTCGACATTAAAACTGTTCTTGGTTGTTCGAGGGTTTTTGATGAAACTGTTGGTGATAGGAGTTTTGGTTGGACCTCGTGGAATGACGCAATAAACTTCACTTTGTCTTCGATCATTCACATTAACAGCTTTTCATTCCTTCCGGCTCTATTTTTTAACATTTGCATGAATTACTTTTCTTCCATGATCGTCCACTGCCGATATTTTGTCCAACGTGTATTTACAATATGTTTACCAACAATTGTAGCTTTTATCTGCTCATTTTTATTGAGGCTGTTCGGTCTTCAAATTTGTATTGTTGCGCTTCTGTCTGGCCCTGTAAACAAAGTTAGGTGTTACTGCTCCCTTTGCCTCGGCGCGAGCATATTATAAGATGTTTCCTATCATTCTTCACTGTTTACTACGTTTTTATCAATTTTTCCCTTATCTGCCACAACTCCATTCCTACAGGGCAGTCTGCTCCTTGGAATGTAAATCTGGGTTGATATACGCTCTCCTCCAGCATTATTTTCACATTTTTGACCCATCTGGACTCAGGGGTTGAATATGTATTCATGTACGCTCTACTCGGGACAACCCTAGTTTTCCGTTAACCTTACTAGGCTCCTTTACCCTTTGCCTTGCCTAGTATATCACTCTCCTATTCCTCCTTCTCCATGATATTCCTGTTGATGGATTTTTTTATTCGTAAGATAGGTGTTGGAGTAACATAGAGATTCGTAAAAATCTCTATGTTACTCAAGCTAGGTACTAAATCGGGCAAAGAATAGTTACGCTGTTCAGAAAAGTACGATTCATCCATATGACTATCTTTTCATAGAAGGGTGTTAATGACGAGGGAAGGATAATGTGCTAGAAGGGCTACTGAAGAAACTAAGTATGGCAAAGTGACTCAACAAATAAGTCATTATGACGATGCAAAACCGACCTATTGAAGTAGGTAATGATAGGTCAATATGTCATACCTGTAGAAAATCTACATTGATTATGATGGCAATTTCATTTAGCCAACAACAATATAGCCGGTAATGTAATACCCTAACTTATAAAAAATAGCATTGTACGTATCGATATGTTTAACACAGTAAAGACTATGTATTTCCCGTAACGTAAAAATATTGGATTTTCTTATTAATGTCATATCTCAAGAATCGTTTCGAATCCATTCTGGTCTTCCCGTTGAAAATAAACTAAGAAAACCAATTTCAACAGTCAAAACAGTTGAAGTTAGAGTACTTGAATGTTGTTCATCTGCAAGATCTGAATAGGTACCAAACAATAGTTGTAATCTGACAATAATAATATCCATTATTTGTTTGTTTGTGGTAATAAATCGTTTTGACGCAAGATTTCGTCCACTCCATACAAATCTGACACCCTACATAACACTTCACTATCGACCCTGTGGACGGTTCCTTCCTTTCGCTCCGCCAGGTAAGTACTTCTCAGAGATTTGCCTCACTGTAAAAAATGATCGGAGCCCCTCCACCACTTCTACAGCCAGACTATTCCTCACCAAATGCAATATCCGTACTGTTTCTAGATCTCTTGATTAGTACTATCTCGTACTAATTACAGACAACACACAACAAGCGGGTTGCTCTTAAGTTGCAGCATTTATTTTTCTTCTCATATCTCTGTACGTGTTATGAGTAACCACCTACCTCGTTGAAACCACTCCTCATAGGCTGTTCTCTTCTGCCCTACCGCCAGTTTGATTTCTTCGCAACACCACTCGCCACCCTTCCTTCTGCACTCGCACATCTCATCAACGCATCTCTAACCTTCTTCCGTTCTTCTTCAATGTTTATCAGGTCCTGCTCATTCACGCTGTTGTGTTCCTCACTCAACGCCTGCTAGAACTCCTCAGCTATGCTTTTCTCATTCCGTTCACCCACCTTTACTATCTTTCTTCCACCTCCCACTCATCTGTTCCCCTTCCACCTCTGCCCAACTCTTAATCATCCCTTCACAAGTAGTGGTCATGCCTTCCTCCACCCTCCCCTGTCAACACTCGCATATCACACAGCCTCTTAGCCCCTTTCCTCGAAACTTCACAAAATCACACTAGCGCTCCCTTCACTACTGCACCACGGGCCATCCCTACTCCATTTGTACCTGCGAATATCTCGCTTCTTGCAAAAGCTGTTTCAATGCTAATCAGGTTCTCCCCAATGTCCTTTCCACCGGGAACGCCATACCTCTCTCTACATTCGTTATCACTGCATCTCTGACTCTCGCATTAAGTCACTCGGTACAACCACGTTGTATTGAATTCCAAAACTCTCAATACACTCGCTCAGGTCAGAACAAAATCGCTCCCTCTCCTCCTCACTCCTCACGCTACCAGGGCCGTGTGTACTCACGAACGTCCAACATACTATGCCTTACTAAACTTTTATCCACATAAATATTGAGGACACCTCTCCATTCGGTGAGGCTGCTGCTACGGGAAAATTCCAGACTTTTCTCTGTGAAACCAAAGACAATTGTCACATTCTAACGTGATTTTATCAAAGTTTCTCGGACCATTAAGCATTTATAACTATTGAATTTTACTGAAACATCAGAAATCAGATTATAGTATAACTGCTATTCAGTGCCGAAAATATTTGTGGGTAACATTTTATGAGCAATGACGTTGCAAATAGTTGAGCAAGGATGCTATTTTGTGTTGCTGCACAACTTGCACAACTCTTTACTGATATTGTCTTTGGGTCATCATGATGCGCAGTGGATGAATGACATAAATATTTCAAAAATACGTATAGTTTTATTTGAACGATGTCGAAATTCAATGACCTATCAGATTAAACGAATGCTGAGTACTGCGCCACACAATCGGCACCACGCCCGACACAAAACACAGATCTGACAATGATTACTCCTCCACCCCAATTCAGGCACCCAGTTGCGACGCGTCAACACTAATCGTTTTCCCTGCTTGTAACAAATCTAATGCCTCCTGCATCTATTCCTTAGCAATGTCTGCATCAAGTCTCCTGAAAACAGGCATCAGTGACCACCACCATGAGCAATAATGTCAGCCTCTCTGAACACCTCAACATTCAACAACTCAACCGATTGAGTGGTGATTGAGTAGCGCAGTACTCAGCATTCGTTTAATCAGATAAATCATTGAATTTCAACATCGATCGACTGAAACTCTACGTATTTCAAAATTATTTGAATGATTCTTGAAATATCATTATAAATATTCAGCGATAAATCTGTTTACCTTCTTAAAACTTTAACGTTGAAATGTTTTTTCCGGCCTTACATATAGAACTGCTTGATGTTCAATGTTCTCGTTGTTGATTTCAGCAACTCTCTCTGAAGCTCGGTTGCACGACTGGAATGGCCTCACACGGGCTTCAAACCATCTAAGCTGGCATTACCAAGGCTTATTCAGCAGCGGACTTGGATTGCGTTACATAATCTCCAACACCCTCGGAAATTGCTTTAGTCTGTCTTTTGAGCCAACTTACATTGGCAAGCAATATTGCTTACACTAACTGAAATTGCTTCCGAAAATGGTTGTGTTTGAGTGACACTAGAAGGATGATGATTAATTAAATGGTTCTCTCCAGTCTGGATAAATTTATTGATGAAACCCTACAAGGATATTATGAAGCAGCCAAATTAGTAGTAGCAGTAGTAGAAGGCCTGGGACGGGCTAAGCCGTCAATTTTAGCAGCAATTCAAATTTGAATCTAAAGTACAACTAGCACCACCTAGATGAGGTGCCCATAGTTCACGGGCTGTTGGATGCTGTCGGCTCCAGCGGAGCTTGTTGCCACCGTGGCGGCAATAGTCCTGACGTTACATTCTCGTTGTAAGAGGATGAATTAGTCTCCCAGTTTTTGTCGACGCCCCTCTTAAATTTGGCCGCGGTGTTTTTGTTAATCACATCATATAGCTAAAGATTTCAAAATGTTTCTATGTTGATTGGAAAGAAATTCTCAACCACTGAGGTTCTGAATGGTTATAGCTGAAGTATTTTTGTCAATAATTTCTGTTCCTTGGGTTATACTCTCGGTCAAAGAGACCCTCAGGGGTAACTCTAATATACCCATTTAGGTATTTGAAGGTTCCTATTAACGGATTTCTAAATGGTCTTCTTCCAAATGATATCAAAATAAGTTCGCCTAGTCTTTTCGTATATGTTTTATTTCTCAGTTCCGGAATCATTTTTGTTTCTCGATGCTAAACACGTTCCATTGTTTTAATATCCCTCCTGGGTGACTGGTAAAAATTGTAATGCAAACTCCATTTGAGGCCGGGCGAGTGAGGTATATGAAGAAAGCACGATGTTTCTGGACTTGTAATGGACGTTTCTGTAAAGGAAGCCAAGGACTCTATTGCCTTTCTTGTAGCTAGTTGCTTGGTTTATCCACTTAAGATCTTTGGCGATTAATCTTTCAAGGTCTCGTTGTTGGTTGACTTCAGTCACATGCTGGATTGCCATAACGTGAGAAGAATTTTGATTTTGAGATTCAATGTGTATAACAGTGCATATTTCAGTCCAAAATTCAATTGCAACTAAGACCAGTCCCCTTATTTATTAGGTCTTGCAGTATTTTAAGTCAAGAAAAATATGGTCGACAGCTCTGGATTCATCGTATATCTCTCTGACCTTGAGGGAAAAAATCCAGGAGATTGAACAGGCAGCTGTGTTTGCTTCTGAATCCGTGTGGGTTTCATTGTTGAGATGGTTTCTCTCGATATGACACGTTAACCTTGTTTACATAAATCTTTCCAAGATTTTGCCGATCACAGATGTGAGCCTGATTGGTCTTTAAATAACTGGCTCTTGCCTACTACTCTTCTTAAATATAGCTGTGATGTTTGTTGTTTCCAATTATTTGGAAAATCTATAGTACCCAGATAAATGCTGAAGACCTCCGTCTGTAGATTACTTATGATTTCGAGGAGGTTCCGAAATATTATCAGATGCAGATCTTCTGGTCTTATAGATTTGTGAATATTTTTTAGTTGCTGAGTTTTTCACCTACTCTACCTCCGAAGAAGTGAAAATTCAGATTTTCCACTAGGAAGACGGTTTCAAAGTATTCGTTGAGTATCAAGGACATGTCGGCATTGGACGATTTTAGATCATCAGCACTAAACCGTAGAGCAACTTTTTTTCCATGTTTTTCATGGCGCTTCTGACCACTCTCTTCATTCTTTTACCTGACCCCTCATTCGCTTGTTCTAAATCTAGTGTCGGATTAGTTTTATGGACTTGATACAATATCTGTCGGCAAGAAATTACCTCTTGAACTGCATTATTGTGCCATAATAGAATGTTCATTTGCACTTCTCTCCATGGGATGTATCGCTATCTTCCATGCACCCCCTTAACTCTATACGCAAAGCATTCATCAGCGGTTCTGCCATCAAATTGGTACCCAAAGTCTATGTTTTTGACTTCGTACGTCGAACCGTCAAAATTTGCTGATCGAAAATTGTCGTTATACCTTGCTGATTCCCACACTGTTGGATTTGCTGGGACTTGGAATTCAACAGTTTGGTGATCCCCTATGTTTTCTTTAACTGTTTCCAGTTCTACTAATTGTTCGGCAGTCGGTAAAACAAGGTCTAAGATGTTAGGCCCTCTGGTTGGTACGTCTTCAGGTTGTTTTTATCGATGAGTCGAATTAACGTGCCACCCCGTGAATCAGCTTCCAGTGTTGTTTAATTGCTGTCAAATAGGTTGAAGTCCCCATCAATATACTCTCATGGGATGAGGAAATGATACTGTCCGATTCGACAGAGAGAACATCTTCTTCCCTTACTAGCACTGCAGGATTTCGGTACACAAGTACAATTTGCAGTTTTATGCCTTCAGATGGCAAAATGTATCCCTTCGATCTGCAAAGTGTTGGGTAAAGGGTTTCTTTGACATAAAAAAATGACACTTCACCACTTTTATTTGCAGAATTCTTGTCTCCAGTATTGGTTCCGAGTCCTTAAATGTATATTTCCGCATGGAGATTTTCATCATATATGTTCAGCCATGATTTGTTGATTTCAACCATGTTATATTAGTTTGTTTTCTTTATTGCCTGAAGAGGATCTATCCTGCTCATTAGTGACCGTGTCAGTTTTTTTTTTGCCAAGGGTTTGGCTCTGTGGCTGCACGATTATTCTTGTTCCTTATTTTGCTCATTTTGGTCCCGTTGTAGGTGTTAGTGTTCGTTTCTTGACTGACGTCGTCTCCAGTCCTCTTCCTGTAGTATTTCTACTGGACTGTCTCCTGCTGTAGTATTTTCTACGTGCTTTGCTGAGAGGATGCCGGACTGCATTTAGCCACGCTCACTGAGAGGCGAGAATAGTTCAGTTCCTCCTTCAGAAACAGGTTCTGTATTTACATATCATAGTCTTCCTTCGTTGTCTATCTTTTCCACTGCACTTACTCTTGTCATGTCTTGTTTGGCAAAACGCCGTGATAATATCATTATATCATTATTTATTATCGGTTGTACAAGGGTTTTTTGCATTTCTCCAGAAGCGTTAGTGAGGTGTATAATTGAACAGTTGGTGAGGCGTATCAACTTGTAGGTTCTCTAAACCGACTTCAACGATAGTGAGGTTGTCTTATTTGGTGCTATTTTTTCTAATTTGGTGGGTGAGACTTGACACTGTGGCGCCAGGACGACAGAGCATTTTTCTATTCGCCTTTTGCTGATCGGATTCGCTGTCTTGATGCTTCCCTGTACTGTCGTCAACTAGAAAGCACCCCGAACCAAGTTTTTCCTGCCGCAGTGGCTAAAAAGTTTTTCAATTTGGAAGTAATTTCCCGTCACTGCTATGACGCAGTATCCTTCTTTTACCGTTTCTACTATCAGCCCATGCTCGGCCATCTTTCTGTTAGGCGCCATTTGAACCTTTGATATTGCCACTTCCTCATGTACTTCCTGGCTACTGTCGTTGCCGTATACAACTCCGCACAGAGGATGGAGGATGTTCACTGAGAAATGAGATGGTGGGTGACCGTAGGTAAAAGGAGATAGTGGGTAGTGAGAGAAAGTTTGGGGGTATTCAATAGGGACGGAGACGGTAGGCTAAGAGGGGTATTCATTGGGAAATGTGGATGAGCCAGGTTGATGTACCTACTAGCCGAACCGCAGTCATTTTTTTAGCTCTTCCAATAGTCCCGTTATTATGTGTTTGGTCCGCCACAGAGTCGTAATTTGAAATTCACAATTTGCTTATCTCGCCTCTGCTCAATTTTGGCAAAACAATTAATACAGTTTCGGTTCATGCTCGTGTTATGAATGTTTGGCTTATTTTCTTGTCATGACCGTTCGTGTTGCTGTACACTGACCTGAGGTTGCCGGGAAGGACGAGAGAGAGGGGAGGGCTGGGAGAAAGGTTCGTGCTCAGTCTGCCCCTTGCTATCGGTCCAGGAAGTCCGTATCAGTTCCACTGCATTTAATTGTTCCAAACACACCGGCCAGGCTGTTATTATTAATACACGTTCTTTCTGCGGTACTGGGATGAATTTGATTGAGTATCACGACATATTTTTAAATTTAAAGAATGTATATCAAACATTAGTATTTGTGGGATTTTAATTAAGTTTCCATGATTTGACACTGTGCACTTGCTAATTTCTCACTGAGGTGTGTAATAAATATAACATTTATACATCGATTTATATCAACACTGTGAGCAATTCTACCAGCTCTAAAACAGTGACACTAATATCAATTACAAATAACAAGACCACTAGAAGAAATATTGTCTGGGGGAAGAAACGTGATCAGCATTTTATATCAACAAATTTTCAGCTTGGTGATTTCCTATCGATTATTTTTTTCATCCTATTGAGAGACGGGGAAGAATACATCATGTCGCTGTGGCAGACTGTTGCCTGGAGAAATCTTGAAGAAAAGTTAACTGTACAAAAAAAAACCTACCACTGCATTTTTCATTGCTATTGCTTGGTTGTACAGGATCAAATAATTATGCATCAACATTTTTTGAGGACGTTTATTTTCTAATAATTTTGAATATACAGTATGAATAGAATAATCTATTTATGATATATGTTAATCCTAAATCATTCCGGATTTTTTTTGGCTACTCTAGAAGTCTATACGAATCAAGAAAAATCAGAATTATATACTACTCTGTGCAACTAAACCCGTAACAGAGTTTTTTTTCTCAAATGAACCCATTCCAAATAGAGAAAATCTTACGGATAAAAAGTAACCTCGTTAATTTAAGTTCCAATTAACTCTTCGTACAAGTAGCCAAAATAATGCAGAGTATCGCAGAGCCAAAGAATGATGGCTGCCTGGTTGAATTTAATTCAATAAGATTAACCGTATACACGATCTGCTTGAACGCTAAGATATATACTCGCGTACAAATTTTAGTTATTAGTTACCACCAACACAGAAAATTCATTTTTTTTAATTAGTCTGTATTCCAAGAAATGGATTTCTCTTCTCAACCACAATATAAGACGAGGTAAAAAACATAGTTCAGTTATTACTAAAATATTTCATTATTATGGTTTTCCACTCAAACATGAGCAAGGTCCTGCGGAATGGAAGACATATAGTCTAGATTTTACTTGGTTTTATCAAAGTGAGTCTTATCTGTTGCTCGTGTGATGGAGTGAGTATTCTTGTGCGAGGAACTAAAACCCACGCGAACCGTTGGAAAGATTAATTACTACTCGTTTGTTTGAGTTTGATGAGATAATTTCCAATACCAACCTTAAATGTAACCGTCGCGTTTTCAGTACATTTCATGTCACACACGGATTTTCGTCCAGCTTGACGCTGATTTGCCCTTGTTGTGAACTTGTTGATACTCGACACCTCGTCAATCGGCCTGTCTCCTACTGCAAGCACGTGCGCTGATTCTGATTTGGTATATATAAAACATTTGATAGGTGCTCTATACGTGCAATTTCCAATACTAATCATTTTTCTATGCTATGCTTCTGAATTGACTTCAAATCCTCACCCTTCCAGATCATGTGTACGATCATAGTTTTTATGCCTGGCTATTTAGAACAATGTCAGAAAAAACTTCATCTTGTGAGATCTCATTCTCTGCATGGTTGTCCATAATTGAATCGAATTTGTCTTCAAAACGAACAGGTCGTCAATTACTATTACCTAATCATTTGTGCTTGCGTGTATAACTATTATCCCTTTGTTTAATTCAACTGACTCGGTGAACGTGTAATTATTTGAACTATAAATTCTTCGTACTACAGTGATATTAGACAATCCGATAATTAGCAGCAGTGGGTATGCAAAAAAAAACAATCGTGGGCACATTATTCGTATGATAATGATAATTGCTTTGACTTGTAATGATACGAAAATAACTGTATAATACCAATTCAATATCAAACCTAAATCATCTTAAGACGCGGCGAAACCGGCACACAAGCCAGCCCTACCATCACTGTAACTGTGCTGCCGCCGCACTACCCACTGTCAATTATCCTAACAACACGTAAAAGAACATATATTAGTAAGACTCAGAACAAATGAAGCAATTAATCTTATTACCACAAATATTACTCTACTAATATCATGCAGATTATGTGTATTTCTCTCATAAGCTATTCCAAAACAAGACCCACATCCAATATCAACCCTTGAATCCTACCAATAACTCTACTCCTACATCATTGAAACCGAGTTATTCCTGTTATTTGTATTCGGATAACCTAAAGTGAACTTCACTCAAATCTTACAACTGCACCCCAAAATTAGCTGTCTTACTAACTCTGCAGCAACAAAACATATAAAAACTAATATTCCGTTACATTTTTCATGCAGTGTAGGTGCAATAAAGTCTAGAATTACTATATTGCCCATATGATATTTTTATTACTAAAAAATCCAATCTCAAAACAAATCCTATAACAAACCAATATTGTATAATCCTATCCTCAACTAAGTCTTATTAGAACTTAAATATTATAAAGATAACAGGAATATGAACTATTAAGATACCTAGTGAATAAAATAAAAGCCTAGCCAGCTTACTCACCCTACAGTTAAATTTACTGTAATTTTTTATTATAATTAAGCTATTGACAATTCACCTAATTCAGTGTACCTAATATTAATGGCGCGAATAAACCCTAACAACAAACCCCTCATACTCATCACCACATCAGCCCATAAAATATATTTACACTACTTCGCCAGATCAACTAAACATTGCTTAGTCTTCCATCTAAGCCCCCACAATACCACCGCAAAGCAGACACACAAGGCCCTTCAATTTCACACAATGAATGGAACACGATCAAAACAACCATGTCGACGGTCCCACATAGCATCACTTTTTAATTAATCTCTATTTTTCCTCACTTAATAGAAAACCGTCGCTCTTCGAAATAATATCCAAATTTGTTCACAAATTTCTATCCGCCGGCGCTTCAAATTATCCTCAATTACTTCTCAAATTCCTTGGTTGATCAGTCACGAAAAAACAAACTATGAGCGGACAGTCCAGTCATGATTTAGGCTTAGAGAAGAGCTGCAACTGCTGTGTTTGCAATCGCTCTCATTATATAATTAAAGTGACATCAATCATTATTTATATTTGGATATGGGAGTCTGCTGATTTCAGTCACTTAAACTGATTTCTTAAACACTGTGATAATTGGGATAATTGAGAGCAAAGTTTTTCAAACTAGCTCTTGTTTGGCGATTTTTATTGTGAATGTAAAGACAAGGTAGGACTTTAAAGCATTATAATCCTATGATATTTTGTAAAAGTTCAACTGACCAACCCAGTCGCGAGCATCCGTAACTGCATCAGAGGTTTTTCCATAATCTCTACTCCTATCTCACCATCGAGAATTTTCAGACTTCTCTGATGATCTATTTCCTTGATCTTTTTCAGAATACTTTATAGACTCAAGCCAGCTTTGAAGACATTCAGGTTGAGTCTCAATTTCAACATCCCTCGGTCGGACATCAAAGGCGGCCCCTCCTTCGCACACGCTGAAATACTGTTGTCACGCAAACTATTTGGAAATTGCAAGTTCGCCTTAGGATCACGTCCGTTGAAGAGGATTCCATTGACAGAACCAATAAAATATCTTCACACGAAATGTAATCCCTTGATCGTTTTGTTTGGCATTCCTTCACAGAAGTGCCTTTCTCAGTTAGGAAAGTATTGTATCGTGTGAACATTCTCTAACTCCTAGGTATACTCGTTTCGTGATTCGCACTTAGAAAAAAAAATACAATGGATTGAGTCACTGCAAATCGTACAAATGACAAATAGCATATATTTGGGACCAATTATGTTGACCAATATTGTAGATATTGGTAAAATACTCCAATGTTGTGTGTGGGAACACACATCACACATCAGTAAAAGTGATTTTGCACTTGAGAGTCTCTTCTAATCATTATTGATCAAACTAAATTTTGAATGTGGATTGGGATCATCGTACAGCTCGTCTTTTAGTTGTGTATTATCTGAAAAGAATGTGAATGAAAAGCAAAATCCTTATTTAGGAATTCATTTGCAACCTAATTTGATGGACATGTCAATGAAGATAGGCATAGTTTTAGAGAGACATAGTTCCCACGGGCGAGATTATTGATGGACACGTCAATGAAGATGTGCATTGACGTGTTCAATAATCTCCACCAGCGAGATTATTGAAAACATCAAGGACAAAATGATTTGTACATTATAAATACAATCTTTAACAATCTCATTACGGATGCGAGGTCAGTGACAAAACGGGCTGAGTAAGGGGAAAAGATGGTGATAGATCGGGGGGAAGTTGGGGGGACTGCTGCAGCGGGGACATACTTGATGGCGAGTTGAGGAGGGCGGGAAGTTCCCTTTAATGGACGATAATGTTTTCCCGCCCCTAATTAATGTGAAGGCCTGATAAAACTTGGTAGTAGATACCTCAGAAGAAGTTCAGTTGATGTGATTGGTGCAGAGACCTAATGACATCGCAGG
This sequence comes from Gammarus roeselii, assembly GCA_016164225.1. Taxonomy (NCBI): domain Eukaryota; kingdom Metazoa; phylum Arthropoda; class Malacostraca; order Amphipoda; family Gammaridae; genus Gammarus; species Gammarus roeselii. The sequence goes on along the minus strand of SDVV010008027.1, from coordinate 2,891 downwards.
TTAAATAACTGCCTCACCTGGTAAACGGAATATATTTTTGAAGTATCAAGTTAGGAATATGTGGTTGCAAAATTATTCTACAAGCATTCATGGGGAAAAATATCGAAACGGCGTTAAATTGTTCCGAACACTCCATATTATGAGATATTGCTCACGGAATGACGATACTTGGCTAGGAGGGAAAGGTCCAAGCCAAACTTGAGTGCCAGCAGGTCCAATTAGACTTGAACATAATTGTTGATAAGTCAAAGAAGTGGCTAATAAAATTTCATGTGGAGATTAATAAAGTTATTCACATCTGTCATCCCAACCACAAGTACGAACATTGAATGTCCGAAAATAAACTGATTCCTGTCACCGGAAAAGGTGATCAAGGTGTCATCGTTGGTAACTATTAAAAAAGAACAGCAAGCAATGTAACGATGCTGCCGGAAAGACAATAAAATTCAATGTTTGATATCCCGAACTATCTTGTACAGCACCCAACATAGTACTTTTACGTTATTCAATGCATTTCTTACATCGCATCTCTAGTATTCCGTCGAATTCTTGTCTTCATATCAGAGAAAAAACTTATTAAATTGAAGAAGGTTTAACGTAGAGCTAACAAACTCATCCCTTTGATGCGCAATAAATCATACAAAGACAAACTGCGCGAACAAAACCTCTGTTCGCTAGAGAAGCGCCAAGTCAGAATTGACATGATCAAAGTGGCAAAGATTATGAGAGGTAAGGTAAACGTCCACCGAGCGAGCCTTTTTATTCCAGATGCGTGTGGAGCGACCAGAAATAATTGATACAAAATCGTCGGAGAACATTTTTCTTCCGACATCACACGCAATTTCTTCGCGTATAGAATTGTCGATGGATGGAACAAGCTTCCATTGGAAGTTGTAAACCATGGTGCAATCGTAACGTTCAGGACACGACTCGATAAATTTTACCAGGATCTCTGCTAAATGGCTTCGCCTGTAGCTCGCTTACCGGCAGGTTCGATAAAAAAGTGTCTGGCATTAACAACCGTACGGTGCAAATAGTGCGCGAAATTGACAATGAAACTGTAGAAAAGAGCCCTGCTTTGTTACCAACTCGTTTGAAGCGGGTCCAGTACTAACACCGGTCAGCATTGATTTAACAGAACAGGAAATTCGGCCCATCTCAAATCAACATCGTGGGTCAGTGGCTTCATCTCCAGGTGTGGACTTGACTTGCTTCGTTCGAATATCATCGGTAAATGCTTTCTCCTACTGCAACTATACCTTTTCTTGATCTACTATTACATATATTAAACTGACACATGATTCTCTCTTCAACGTCCTATTTCAGAACTAATCTTGTTACTATCAAGAAGGCAAACAAGTTCAGGCCAAGAGCCCCGATGTTGTCTTCTTACACGTGTTAACACTAGTGAACAATAAACTTTCTTGAAACAAATTCAAGGAATTATATATTGATAGATACGCCGATAGAGTTTTTTTTTTGCTCAAAATCCTATTGCATATAGAATTTTACTGCGGTTTCGAACGGGAGTAAGTGATTTTTTTTAGAAACCAACAACAGTATGGCAAATGCACCATTCTTATAGTAAATAAAACCTTCATAAACAAGTTTCAATCAACTGTCCAATCGTACTATTATTTTTCATAAAACCTGAGAGACGAAAATAGTTTTCGTTATCGAACCTCTTTTTTTTAAATACAGCAGTAAATAAAATTCGACCAATCCAACATTTATTTGGAGCAATCAATGTTTTTGGAACAACCTACTTTTCAGTTACCACAACAGGAGGAAATCGTTCATGTGCAGTGAATTTTCAAATTTTGTTCGTCGCGCAACGCCGAATTCTGAAGCATATCATCTAACGAGCAAAGCGTTGGATCATCAATCTACATTGCTCCTGACAGAGTTTCATACATCAATCTGCAGCGCCTCACAGCCTGGACTTGATCTTCGGCTACAAGAGCGTTTCTAAAGAGCAAGTCTGGATAGAGGAAAGCGACGGGGGGAGTAGCCCAAGACGAGTTTAGTAAGTGATCTATGGTTACTGGGTAATCGTTTATATTTCTCTCGTCTCCGGAGACATCTGGTTTTACCAGGGAGTTTGCGCAATGGAAAAAAGTGTTGGTAAAAGAGACTATAAGTGTTTAGAAAAGTCACGTAGCGGGTCGTTCGTTGTGGAATGACTGTTCCCAGGATACACACATAACAAAATTTCGATTATTAAAAGAGATGTGTTACTTTTTCCGTCCGTTACACTCACATCCGTAATAAGATGGGCAAAAATTAGGATGTTTGAATTTGAATTCGAAAAAAGTCGAGGTCCGTCATGGTATTTTTTGTATGACGAATACGGAGCCATGAACGACAAAATAATTGTTTTAGAATAAATGTGTCATAAAAGGCAGGAATTTGAATCCTTGTTGGCAATTCGCTGGGTACATTTGTTCGACCGCTTCGTGTTTCGGAACTCAATGACATCTTTTTTTATCCATTCATTCATAAATAGAAATGTTCCGTAATTAGAGATGTATCGGCAGCTGGTCTCATAGCACCAATCAGATGTTGGGTAGCTACGATACCGTAGGTTGTGTACATATTTTTTGTGCTGACCTCTTTCAATTGACTCAGACTCAGAATAGTTCTTGAAACAGCACTAGTAGGTATAGTTGTTTTAGGAATTCGGCCAGTTCTCATTTATGTTTTTTTATGAGAACGAGGTGATGAGACCGAGGCCAATAGCGGCGATGGAATACAGCAAGTAAGGTCAATGAAGGAAAGCTACCTGACAACAAGGTGAATAAGCGAAGCGACGGTTCCCTGCACGTGTTCCGGTGGATAGAATTGCGATTTCGTCACATTTTTCCACATAGACTTGTTATTAAAATAAGTTT
>SDVV010008026.1:0-17420 GCA_016164225.1 Gammarus roeselii | reverse complement strand
TAGTGAAGTGTTTGGCGAGCGCCATTTATGTACGATTCCTAGGGTGCAGGTGTTATTATTTGTTTTTTCTTTATAACTTTAGGTGTGTTTCCTACTATATCTGTTATCTTGATGGTGAAGTGTTTGGCGTGCGCCATTTATGTACGATTCCTAGGGTGCAGGTGTTATTATTTGTTTTTTCTTTATAACTTTAGGTGTGTTTCCTATTGATGCTGTATTTGTGCGTGTCGAGGAGGTTCATCTTTCTTCGAGCTTCCCAATTTGCTAAGAAATATAGCTAAGCTTTTAACTTCCACAAAGTGTTTCAATGTCCCTCCTCCCACATACCCTTACGTTCAAGCAGCGTAGCGGTGAATGGAAAATGGCGGTAGTTTTGTGCATATATGAAATATCAAAGTTGACCCACTCCAGAGTGAGTAAAGGGTGAGTGTAATTTAGGTAAACACCTTAGACCTCATACTGGGTTGGCCGAACTCACAAGGCCGTCGGTCGTTAATAAGTATTGATTGACGTGGCGGCTACAGTTTGCATCTTCCATGTAGCACAATATTTCAGCCATAATTGGTCGGGTATTTTATCATATCGAATATTTGACATTCTGATACGATTGAGCTGTGGTTACTTTAGTTAAAGAAGCTTTGTTTTTTCCCCTGTTTTGGTCTGGCATTGAGAAAAAAATTCATCACCTTTGTATATACTATAGTGTGTTCGGTTAGAAGTTCTCCACACCATTTACTATAAGTTTCAGTTATGTATATCAGTCACATGTTTTGGCAACAGATTCACGTTAGTTGTTTGTTAGGTTACATCCTTGTTTTTTTCTCGTACATCGTGGTTTTTAATGTATGGTAGAGAATTGATCGGCTTATTTTATTTTAGCTCGAGCATTTCAGTATGTTTCTTTGAGTTTTGTATATTCTCAGTAGAGTTTCCATCTTCAATGCAAGGTCTGTCTATTTATATTACGCTATTTATCTGCAATGTAGAACATTATTTCAGGTATAATTAGTTACATGTTGTATATTTTAGTGTTATTTTTTTCTTTTACGTCCAGTTACAAAGATTGAAGTGGAGAAATATATCTATAGAAGATTTGATTTGTTACATTTTTTCTATTATTAGATCATTTATTTCCATCGTCTGGCAATGGGTTTTCAATTTTTTAGAACTCAATAAATTGCTAAACATAAGACATGAAACTTCATGTTCAACTACGCTACTTTAATTAACGAAAATGAGAGTTCAATTTGAATTCGTCACAGCTCATCTCTAGGGCCGCCGGTTCGGATTACATGGAGCGAAATATTATTTACAATAGTATCATCTGTGCACATACAGAAAAGTATATTTTGACAAAATAATTCTAACTACATAGCGATGGGAAAACCAGTGACACGCGGGGTTGAGAAATAAGATATACTTTAGGTGGATAAATAACAAAATACATGGGTGTGGAAAATAACAAGTACATGGGGTGGGAAATCACGCATGCATGTGGTTAGAGTCCAGAGAACATGGGGCTTGGAGATCAAAATGTGTTATTATATTGTAATGAGTAGTCTACATTATTGTACGATGACAAAGATGTGGATGGACGACATGAATTATACAGAAAATCTGTATACAATATGAGGTTGGGAAATATAAAAGCGCTAAAATATTGTAAAGATGGGTCTAAACCATTGTATTAGTAATGAAGGGGTGAAAAGGCGACAAAAGTTATACATAAAATACATACCAAAAAACTGAATGAACAATATACACACTTCAAGACCGCTAGGAAATGATTACATGAGTGGCAATCAAAATAATACAATGCTGGAATACACAAGCCGGATGAATATACTTCTGTTATAGAAGACAAAGCAAAATGTTAGCTTATAAGGCATGGATTGTAACATCAAAAATGGTACGGTAATTGTTAGAAATAATTCAACGAATTACAATAAAATCGAGTAAGCCTTTGTCAAAATTAGAAGCTGTCTATCGTTCCTCGGGAACACTCAGTTCGTATTTTAATTATACTAAAACGACGGGAACATTTAAAACATAGAAATAGACAAAACGCTAGTTAACACTTATGGTAATTGACAAAGACAATTGTGATCGGTAGCAACATAGAGAACATATGTATCGTCTGAGTAAAAACGATTAAATGGTGTCTCATTGTTGAGAGTTATGGTGGTGGTGGTTTTGAACATGCTCAACAGAATGCATTTTCTGGTTACTGGTATTATGTATTCAGTTTTTGTTTGTGGGCAAAGTTTCAGTTTTTAATTGATCGGTCAACAGATGTTCATTAAGCCTATTCTTGAAGGACTTGTTGGATTCAAGATTTTTGAGGCTTGCTGTGAGGTTGTTCCAGGATTTTGGTCCAGTGATCGAAAAAGCTCGACAGGCAGTTTCTGTTTTCCTGTGTTCAACGTGCAGAGTATCATTATTTCTTGTGAATCGATTGTTCTTTTCACCTCGAGAATAGATGAGTCTTTGACTGCCGGGTGAATGTTTTTCTAGAAGATCTTTATGAATTCTGATCGACTCATGGAGTGCCAGTTTGCAAACATGATAGAGTAGAGAAGGTGTGGTAGTGAAGGGTGAAGAATAGAAGGGTCTGAAAGAAAATGAGGTGTTCACCCCCCTGGTTGGGTCGTGACCTCGTACGACCCATGAAACATTAACTTGGGGGGGGGGGGGGTTCATGAGTGGAAGTCAGAGGTTGAATGTATTTGAGAAGAAATGTTTGAGAGGCATGGCCGGATTGACGTTGAGAGGCTGAATCAATAATGACGTTGTTGGATAGAACGAGGATGGTGAGGACGTTGGAGGGCAGAGTAGATCCATGCGTTCAAAGTTGTTAGTGTGAACACATGGTTAGGATGGATGATGGCATCTTGGTGTAAAGGGGGATGAAGCGCAGGTGACTGGGCAAAGGTCTAGCAGGGTGTCTAGAGATCGATATAAAAAAATCTAGTATATATATGTATATCCATGAAAGACTAAATTTAAAAATCAGATAGTAATGATTGATTTAATAAGTGTTGGGTGTAATTTATATGTATATGATCTTGAACTGATTGATTGATCTTTCCAAGTCAAGGGATAGGTGTATGGTATATGCAGTTAGTATACATACATACGATGCTTTGATAAATTCACTGAACTTCCCAGAAATGTATGAAATTCAAAAGAATTCATGTATATCTAAGTAGTTAAAGCAAATCAAGTATACTCAATTGTAGCTATTCAAGAATTCGAGTAGCCCGTAGAGGAAGACCTACGAATGGATGGATGGATGGATGGCGCGGAGCAGGCTATAGGGAGGATTGCGTTTGATTAGAGCGAGGCTTACTAGATATGAGAATTTGATTTCCAGAGTGTCAAGGCTTTTTAGAGCCCTGGAGTCAGCGTCCTTCTGGTGCCTAACGTCAAACCAGCAACCATTGCTGCTTCTGTAGCTGGATCCTGCGTGCTGAATACAGATTGCAAGATACGGATACCTTGGGGGATACGGACACGTGTCTGACCAGGAAGCCACAGCCCGCTCTGAGAGAACGCTGAGGGCAGCAGTCCCTGTTGTTAAACAGTGATCTTGTTTGTCGGGAAAAGTCGCGCTTGCTTGCGCCTGGGAAATGTGGAGGCAAGCGGCCCAGTTTGTATAAACAGTGGTATGGTCGAACGAGGAAGTCTCCGCGAGGTTCATACAGGACCTATAGCGGAAAGTTATAAAAATGAACAGTAATGGTTAAAATGTCGTATGTAGGCACGGTCGAGAGGCTGGGTCTAAGCCTTTTAGTTACGTGCGGAAGGGCCTGCGTGTCCTCAGCAACCGATTCTCCAATGTTGAACTGCTGGATGTTTTAGAACAGAGGTTATTAATTGTAAGGTTATGATGCGTGTTCGTTAAGGCTGTTTGCCGTGTAATCGGTACGATGTTGGCCCTAAGCCTATTTGTTACATATATGCCTTAATTATGCTAGTATAACTGCGACATTGCTTTAAGAGAGTGGCCGGGGATTTGTTCCCAAGCGAGTAGTAGGCGCTGACGTCACGTTTTAGACTATATAAGGCGGTGGCACCGAGTAACCAGGGATTATTCACAACCTAACCATGTGAAAGACACGTCGTTATACTCGTCCTACCGCCCACCAGTGTTCCGTCAAGCTCGACCCCTTCTCCGCCATAGACACTACAAGTTAGACGGTTTTCACGTTAGCATAGACACTTAAAGTTCGACGACTCTTCAAGATACAAAACATTGGAAAGTATTCACTGTGTCACCGTTTCCAATAATATTACTACATCGGAAGAGCAGTAGCTTTTAGGGAAGACAGCCGAAATCTACAACGTGCATCAAGTTCGACGCCAGGGTGTCAGTCGGACGACAACCCATCATCGCGGGACGCGCATTATTGGGCGCGATCGCAGAGGAGCTCCTTCATCCGGCACGAGGGACCTAGCAACGGAAGGTCACTGACCCATGTGAGCGCGTACTTGGTCACTATATCTACATCTACGAGGGGTAACTCGGTACTATAACCCATCAGTTGTTCAGAGGATTAGCACCACTTTTAATTAGGAGAGTTATATTTTTAAGTGATCCTCTTGAGTAAGTTAGGATGGCGACCGTTTTCATGTGACATTGCGGAGGCATAGATTAGTACCCATATATGTATCTGAACTATTTTACAGTTGTTTCTTTTTTTGTTCTTTTTTCTTTCTTTGCGCACAGTTGTGCATAATATAAATAGGTTGCGTCATTTGTGAGTGGGTAGTAATTGGAAGCCAGTCTCAGGGCTTCTATTGATTATAAATAAATTAAGAAGTTCATACTATTTCCTAGTGGTTTGAATTCCCTTCACATAGTAGCAGTGTATATGGAATATATCATCTCCTTGACCCACTCAAGTGAGTAGCTGGAGGGTGTCATTTTGGATAAACATCCAAGACCTCTCCTAGGTCGCCCGAACTCACAAGCCCGCCGGTCATTAATAAGTATCTATCGGTACATGATTTGATTGCCTTTGATTTATATTGGCAAGCCACACTTTCAGATACACATTTTTCTTAATTTAGATCTGAGTTAGGCTTACAACCATGTTAAGTCAACGTTCTTTACTCGGTGAATATCGAGGCATGCACGAGTGCAACAGGAGGTACAAGAAATCCTAAGGTGCCGAGACCGTATGATTCCAATACTCCCCAGGTGGCAGCAAGGAAGCGAAGAAATCCTCTACTGGTATCTAATACATTAATCTTGAACACCTAGGTCCAGGCGCCATCAGGACACTCGCATACATCTCATGCCTCACCAACAAAGCCCCCACAGATCCAGCTTCATACAGACCTATTCCTCTCCTGTCAATTCCTTTGAAAAGTTTGGAGACCGGTTCTAAACAAAATTGACGCACAGCCCCCACTCTCTTATAGACCACACAGGTTCAGGACACAACACTACCCACCAACCTCATGCTGAGACCCGTCCCATGCATCCAGGTTTGAGCCATTAATATTAGTGTCCTTCTGGCATCGAACGTCAAACCAGCAGCCAGTGCTGCATCAAGTCATCGTCCGTCTCCGGGATTGTTTCGACTCACGGTATGCTCAGGTCACTACTGTATATAGGGAGGGGTCTTATAAGTGTCCTACTCAAAATGAGCGAGTAAACGGTGGTCCTCCATGATGGAAGAGTCCATCGGTAGGTAAGGCTAAGTTTGATCAATGCACAACCTATCAGATTTGAGCTAAGAGGTAGGTTTCTCGAAGGTAACTAAAGAGCGGTTCCACACTGAGTTGCCTCTGAGTGAACTCAGTAAGCATTAGGCGGAGTGCATTAGAAAGGTACATAAACCGGCTCCTGGGAAAGTGTGTGTTTGTCGTCATTCCGTCTAAGTTGGGCACTCTGCTAAGACGTGAACAACTGTAAGAGGGACTAAACAGTCCATGCAGTATGGGGGTGACGACGCCTCTATTAGGTGTCTGTGCGTTAGTTTAAAATGTCCAATTCTCCATCGACATAGAGGTATCTCAGTCCGTCAAGACCGGCTGCTTGAAGGGACCCAGGGTGTAGGTTTGTCTTTGATAGTGCGTAATTTATTTCTCATAGGAACATCAGACCATTCCATGTTCCATTCATTTCGCACAGCCCTTTTAATCGCCGCTGCAGCTCTTCGCACGGCTTCGTCCGCCTGCTCATTGCCCACCACCCCACAGTGGCCCGTAACCCAGCAACAAACGAACGTTCTTGTTTCTGGAGGACGATCGCACAAGCCAGCGCAAGATTGTTACAACAGGGTGGCAACTATTGAAGATCGCCAGGGTTTGAAGCTCGCAAAGCGAATCACTAATTATTGATATATTGGCATCTGGGAGAGTATCGGCAGCCAAGAGGGCTCTGGCAGTGGCCGTGATTTCAGCAGTGAAAACTGACACTGATGGCGAGAGTCTTCCACCGACGACTCGCCCGAGGAGTACCGCTGCACAGCCCCCGTCTTTTGATCCATCGGTGAAGATGTACAAGCTACCAGCGTGAGATCCTTGGGGTAACATGTGACGCAGAAATGACGTTTAACCTCACACGAACATCAGCATTGAAGCCCAAATTAGACTGAACGTACTCCGGGCACTAACAGCTACCTACAGACACTCCAAGGATCCAATTATACCACTGTTCAAACAATTCATGACACCCATCAGTTGCTCCTATACATAAATTCCACCCAAAGAATACAAATCACGGAATTACACATTGCAACGGGAAGTACACAGACCACTCTAATACCCCATCAGCCTGAGAAAAGCAAGGTTCTTGCTCAGAAACAATAATCTGATAGGAAAACAATTATTATCTAACAAAATCGTGGATTCAGCCTACCAAAATCTACATTCCATACGGGCGTCACACTTCGGCTCCATTCACAGCACCATTCATCAACCTACAGTCTGCAGACAGAAAAAAAATCTATGCATTAACGAATACACACATTTCACAACTTTTGCACTGGCCAATCATCGAGCTAACACTATCCTACAGAGTCATCCACCGTGAGTGGACATGGAGGAGTTGGGGTCGCCCATGAGTGATAGGGTTCACCTGTCGAGGCTGAGGTGCAGGCACCACACGGCCCTCTCAGTAATCTCATTATGGACTAGGGAATGCCACCTTCGTCCTGTGCCTGCGGCGTCGGGGCACGCCCGATACTGTCGAACGCATCACGATGTCACACCTAACCATAGCACCTGGCAGGCTCAGTCATGATACCCCATCGGTTTGTGATCTATGGGATCGTCGCAAGACGGCATCAACATTCTCATGAGAGTAGGTATAATATTGGGGCCTGACCTGGCCGTGATACCCAACATGCATAAGTCGGTGGGTATCAGGGCGGTCTTGTTATTAGTTTATTGTATATTTACTGTAGGAACATACTTCAATGTTTGGGAGGAGTTAGAGGAGTCCCCTAGGCAAAAGCTCGTTGCGTTTAGGTTTATTTGTGTAAGTAGACCGTTTTAATATGATGGATCCCAACGTATATCATAGTTTTTAATGTTAATTAGGGCAGAAAAGAGAATTAGAGTTATTTTATTATTGTTCTAGGATTTTTTAACGGCAATCATGAGAATATATGTTCATGAGGTGTAAATACGTACTACATCTTTGTTGAATTTCGTCTTTAAACCCTTGAAAGTGTATGGCTTAACATTTTAGAAGACAATTTACTGGATGGATTGGTCCTGGGCGGCTTACATTCTTTGATAGTCATCTGGACTTCATCGAAGTTGAACGTGAATTTGTAAGTTCTCAGGATTGATAGAGAGGTTATGCGATGAGCTGCTGGTCATTGTTGTGATTTATTTACCTCGTCAGTGAACAGAAGCCCAGATTTTATAGCCGCACTCTTTGAGACTCATTTCAGGCCCATTCTTGACAAGTGTACCTGTGTATGGATTTTTGGTCAAGTCCATGATGTGACGTTGCTCGAAGCTGTTCATAGAAGATGTACTAAGCAAATGCATGGTATGTCTGAGGTATTGTACCATGACTGGGTGTTGCCTCTCAATTTTGGTTCCATATCAGGGGAACTTGCTGAGAACTGACCTAATAAAGCATTGTAGAATTTGTTGTTATGACACAGTGGGCTTTGATTTTGTCGTACTAGATGCATAGCATCAGTTAGGTATAGGAATTTGTTATAGATTCGAACAATACCGTAGTATTATTACTTTATTATGCATGAACTCAGAGTTTTGTTTTATACGTCAGATTTTTTTTTTCGGTACGGTTGTTATGTTAGTGTACGATTTTTTTTCATGAACCAGATCACGCGTGATATTGGTGTAGGTTATATCCTCTGGGGTGTGGTAGGATGCGCCGTATATCAGAGTTAATCAATGTCGGTGAGGGTAGAATAGAGAATCTTATTTAAATATTTTATAGTTGTTGTTGTATGATTTTGAACGGTTATCATAGGAATTGAACTTTGTTAGGTTTTAAATTCGCATAATTTGATGCAGTATTTGGTATAAATTGGCTTAATTGGATGTAGTTGTACACGATGTTGGTGGTTTTTACCTCTTCATTTTGGATTTGGATCCTGTTCCAATTTTGCTGGCACCGTTGCCGGCACCATATAGGCATATCCGGTCGAAGCTGGCACAATGTAGTTATATCCTAGGTCGGTACCGGCACCATGTAGACACAGACACACATTTTGTAGGCATATACAGACTCGGTCAATATCTGTAGCACTTTTCCCTATAGGTTTGTGATGTTGGGGCGCCGTAAACCAAACCCATCCTAACCTAACCGAACCTAACATATTGTAAACAAAAATTAAATTATTTTCCCATTTTCATACCTATGTTAGGTATTTCTTCATTGATTTAAGCTTCATTCACATCAAATCTATCCACTTGGCTCTATAGTTTTAACAATCTTTAGCAGATTGTGTGCCTACGTATATAAATATATATTTTCACTTTGCTAGTCCCATGTCCCGTTATATCGATGAGTTTCTAGTTATGTTAGGTGATCGCACGCTAGTAGACTGTAGAGCTCAAAACGGGTATGTATGCTGCTCGCATATATCAGTGTTGGTTATATCTGTTGAAGCGTTGGAAAATGAATTTACAGGTATTTTTTTTATTATTTTTACCCCAATTTATTTGGTTAGCAAGTTTTATGTATGGTTTTACTGTTGGAATAAGATTTTTTGTTGTAATGTTGAATTTGTTGCTCATACCATTTCTGTCCATTATAACGAATATTGAATAAATCCACTCTAACACTTTACTACAGATCTGTGATGTAAGGTCCGCAGTCAACATGATCTAGGATATAAATCATGCCAAAGTACCTAATTAGCGAAATATATATCAATGTACGACAACATAGATCAAAATCAATTAATGCAAAAAGGGTTGCCATACACTGCCATATACATTAATACCTAGGCAACCTAATTTAACAGTCGTCCTAACCAATAGTTAAGTTTTTTTATTCAAGTTTGATGCTTTTGTATGGTATTGATATGTTTGAAACTCTCCACTTGGGCTGTATATTTAACATATCATCAGCAAATTGAATACACTTCTCCAATTTGATCCAGTAATTATCCGTTTGCAGATGTTTAGATTCCAGAATTGTTATCAATATCTCTATTACATGTTTGAATGAGACTCAGCAGGTAGGTTCCAGTAGAACTAATGCACTTCAATTGTTATGTTTTTTTAATGTCGATGAGTTTCACGCGATGTTAGGTTCCAAGATCTAGTCATCCAAACCAACTTAACCAATAATTATATATTTTCATTTAACTTTGATGGTTAAGTATGATATTTTGTCATTATTTTATGCGATATACATATCAAATCCCTACACATGGCTCTATTTTACGTAGTTTTTTTTTAAATATTACGCACCATTGACGCACATACACGCTTTTGTAAGCATATGCAGGGTCGGTCACGGCACTATAAAGGCATATGCAGGCTGGAATTCGGCACCTGTGCCGGCACTACGTAGGCATATACAGGGTCACACACACATTTGTACGCATATACAGGCTCGGTTAACATTTGTAGCATTTTACCTTTGATCTGTGAATTTTCAAATGAAACTGATTCCCTTGATTTTGTTACAAGATATTTAATGTGCATCAGCTTCACGTCATGTTAGGTTGAAAGATCTAGTCATCTTAAATTATGTATTATCAATCGAGATTTATGCCTATGTATGATATTCAGGCATTAATTTATACTCGATACATATCCAATTGACTCTACATTTTGAACTATCCTTTGCAGTTTTTAATTCACTCTTCCTATTTTGTTTGAGTTAACACCCCCATTTAAACTCTGACTGTATGAATGTTACAGGCAATTTAAATTGTCTTTGATTTGACACAATTCTACATCACTTTTACATGTTATTCAAACCCATCATAACCTAACCTAGCCTAACCTTATGTATGGTATTCAGTCATTGATATATACATATTAGGCCCTCCACATAACTCTAAATATCACTTTAATATACATGTTATTTATTTCGTTGTCATTCTCGACCCATATTAGTTAGCAGAGAGGCCCCATCTTTAAACTTAGATGAATTGAATGTTGCAAGTAATTCATATTTGTATCCAATGCCACTCAAACGAACACTTCATCTCACACTAGAGTGTTTGTGTGTACCTGTATGCTAAGCACACCCAGCATAACCTAACTCATCTTAACTAAGAATTTTGTATTATTCAACTCTTCATGCTTTTGTAAGATTTTTTTTTCAGTAATTTATGCTTTATTCGTATCAAATCTCTCCTCTTGGCTCTACATTTTGATCGGTCATTGGCAGTTTTTATACACTCTTCCAATTTTGATTGAGCAAAGATCCCGATTTTGAACGTGGATTGTTTGAATTTTGTAGGTAATTCATATTATTTTGAATTTGACACCATTTTTTTACATCACTTTCACATGTTAGTCGCATTCAACCCAATCTAACCTAACCTATCTTATCCATGCTCTTGTAAGTTCTTTCTTCACTGATTTATATTTTATACATATGAATTTCTCCATTCGGTTCTTTATGTCACTTACACCTAGTTCTTTTTTACTTCGTGGTTACTTTCTACTATATTATTTGGTAAAGATCAAACATTTCAAACGTAGATTATTGAATGTTATAAGTAATTCATATTCGTCATCAGTTTTACACAAACGGATACATGGTCTCACACTGGGTTTTCTTATTTTTCTTCAACATCTCCTGGCATAACACCTTCTAACGTCTTACACCTATTATTTTCATATCCAACTTCATTAGTTTCATAATCTGGACCATGACTTTGTTTGAGACGATGCCATAATTCCTTGTCAATTTATCTTAATTCAATTTTTTTTCTGCATATTTATTGCACAGTCATCTTCCTCCACTATTATTGAAAAAAAAAAACGCCATATCAAGCTATATCCTATCCTTCTTCAACAGTATCTCAACGTTGACTATGAGTTTGTACATATGTATGTTCATTCGTATGTATGTGTACATCGTTGAAAAAATTTCAAATTCAAAATGTCAATATAATTTCAAAATTTTCGGGGCCCTGGGCCTTATTTTAGTAGTCATCTTATCACTTCAATCACCGTCTTGGCTCTGTTATCCGTTGAAAATTTTGAATTTTTATTGAAATTATGATTTTTTTTTTCAACTTTGCACACGTACATACGCATGAACATACACATGTACAAATACATAGTCAGCGTTGTGATACTGTTGAGGAAGGATGGGGTATAGCTTGATATGGCGTTTTTTTTTTAATAATAGTAGAGGAATGGAGGGTGTGTACTAAATTTGAATAAAACAAATAAAGTTGAATAAAGATAAATGTAAAAATAATTTATGGCATCATCTCAAACAAAGTCATGGTCTAGAATATAAAACTAATGAAGTTGAGTATGAATATAATAGGTGTAAGACGTTTGAGGGTGTAGTGCCAGAAGCTGTTGGAGAAAAATTAAGAAAACTGAGTATGAGACTATGTATCCGTTTGTGTGAAACTGGTGACGAATATGAATTTCCTATAACATTCAATAATCTACGTTTAAAATTTTAGATCTTTGCCAAATAATATGGTATAGAGTAACCACGAAATAAAAAACAACTAGATGTAATTGATATAAAGAGCCGGGTGGAGAGATTCATATATATAAAGTATATATCAATGACGAGATAACTTTCAAAAGCATGTATGAGATAGGTTAGGTTAGGTTGGGTTGAATACGATTAACAAGGGAAAGTAATGTAAAAAAATTGTATAAAATTCAAAAATAATATGAATTACCTATAACATTCAAACAATCTACGTTTAAAATGAGGATCTTTGCTCGATCAAAATTGGAAGAGTATATTAAAACTGCAAATGTTAGATCGCTGCCACATAATTCTTGGTTAGGTTGACCAGTGGAAGCTACAACGAGAGTATCATCTTATATCACCAACGAGCCTACCGCCCAGAAAATTTGATATAATACATTCTACCTATGACAAATATCGAGTTCAAAAGCAATACATGGGAGGTCACGAGCAGCGCCCAGACATATGTCCCACAAAAAAATCGTTCAAAGAAATGACGCAATATTCATATGAATGTGGCTGAAATTTGCTCAATCTAAATTAGATGTGTGTATTCAAACTGATAATGATATATCAAAATGTAGAGCTAAACGGAGAGGCTTGATATGGATAAAACATAAATCACTGAAAAAATATCTCTTACAAATGCAAGAAGGGTTGAATATAAATACATATTTCTTGGTTAAGATAGGTTAGGTTAGGCTGGGTGTGCATAACATATAGGTACACACACACCCTAGTGTGAGATGAAGTGTTCGTTTGAGTGAAACTGGAGGCAAATATGAATTATTTGTAACATTCAATCCATCTAAGCTTGAAGATTGGGCCTCTCTGCTAACTAATATGGGTCGGGAGTGACAACGAAACAAATAACAAGTATGTTAAAGTGATATTTAGAGTCGTGTGTTGGGCTTCATATGTATATATCAATGACTGAATACCTTACATAAGGTTAGGTTAGGTAAGGTTTTGATGGTTGTGAATAACATGTAAAAGTGATATAGAATTGTGTCAAATCCAAAATAATATGAATTACCTGGAACATTCATACAATCAAAGTTTAAATGGAGGTGTTTACTCAATCAAAATTTGAAGAGTGTATTAAAAACTGCAAAGAATAGATCAAAATGTAGAGCCAAGTTGATATGTATAGAGTATAAATCAATGACTGAATATCATACGTAAGCATAAATCTTGATTTATAATACATAATTCTTGGTTAAAATAGGTTTGACTAGATTAGCATGACATGATCTTTTAACCTAACATGACTTGAAGCTGATGCACATTAAATATCTTGAAACAAAATCAAGGGAATGAGTTTTATTTGAGAAATCACAGAATAAAAGTAAAATGCTACAAATGATAACCAAGCCTGTATATGCGTACAAATGTGTGTAAAGGCCTACATTGTGCCAGTTTCGATGCATTGTATATGCCTACATGGTAACGGCTTCGATTTTTATATGCATACATAGTGCCGGCACAGGTGCCGAATTCGAGCCTGTACATGGCTACATAGTGCCGTGACCGACCCTGCATATGCGTACAAAAGCGTGTATGTGTGTACATGGTGTTTGATATTAAAAAATGCTACGTAAAATAGAGCCTTGTGGAGGGATTTGATATGTGTATTGCATAAAATAATGACTAAATATCATACATAACTATCAAAGTTGAATGAAAGTATATAATTATTGGTTAGGTTGGTTAGGATGACGAGATCTTTGAGCCTAACATCGCGTGAATCTGTTCCACATTAAAAAAGTGTAACAATTTGAAGGGCATCAGCTCTATTGGAACCCACCTGCAGAGTCTCATCCAAACATGTAATAGAGATGTCGAGAAAAATTCTGGAATCGAAACAACTGCAAAAAGATATTTGCTGATCAAATTGGAGAAGTGTATTCAAACTGCTAATGATATGTTAAATATAAAGCCCAAGTGGAGAGTTTCATGCATATCAATACCATAAATAGGCATCAAGCTTTAATAAAATACATAACTATTGGTTAGAATGACTGTTAGGTTAGGTTGCTTATGTATTAATGTATATGGCGGTGTATGGCAACCATTTTTGCATTCATAAATACCTGATCTATGTTGTCATACATTGATATATATTTCGCTGATTATGTACCCTAGGCAAGATGTATATCACAGACCTTGTTGACTGCGGACCTTACATCACAGATCTGTAGTAAAATGTTAGAGAGTATTTATCCAGTATTCGTTATAATCGACGAAAATGGCAGGAGCAACAACTCAAACATTACAATGAAAAATCTTATTCCAACAGTAAAACCATACATAAAACTTGCTAACCAAATAAATTGGGGTAAACATAATATAAAATACCTGTATAGTCACTGCCAACACTTTAACAAACATAACCAACATTGACATATGCGAGCAACATACATAACCGTTTTGAACTCTGCAGTCTATTAGCGAGCGTTCACCTAACATAACTTGAAACTCATCGATATTACTGGACTTGTAACAAGCAGAGTAAAAATATATAGTTATATATGTAGGCACACAATCTGCTAAAGATTGTTAAAACTATCGAGCCAAGTGGATAGATTTGATACGAAATGAAGCTTAAATCAATGAAGAAATACCTAACATAGGTATGAAAACGGGAAAATATTTAATTCTTGGTTGGAATAGGTTAGGATAGGTTAGATTAGGATGGGTTTGGTTTACGGCTACCCTACATCACAAACCTATAGTGAAAAATGCTACAGGGGTTGACCGAGTCTGTATATGCGTACAAAATGTGTGTATGCGTTTACATGGTGCCGGTACCGACCCTGTATACACCTACATAGTGCCAACTTCGACCATGTATATGCCTACATGGTGCCGGCAACGGTTCCAGCAAACATGGAACAGGACCCAAATCCAAAATCAAGAGGTAAAAACTACCAACATCTTGTACCACAACATCCAATTAAGCGAATTTATACCTAATACTACATCAAATTATGTGAATTTGAAACCTAATGAAGTTCTATTCTTATGATAACCGTTCAAAATCATACAACAACAACTATAAAATAGCTAAATAAGATTCTCCGACATTAATTAACTATGATATACAGCGTATCCTACCACACCCAGAGGATATAACCTACACCAATATCACACGTGATCTGGTTCATGAAAAAAAAATCGTATACTAACATAACAACCATACCGAAAAAAATATCTGACATGTAAAACAAACACTGAGTTCATGCATAATAAAAAATAATACCACGGTATCCATGCAAATCTATAACAAATTCCTTGACCTAACTGACGCTATGCCTCTAGTACGATAAAATCAAAGCCCACTGTGTCATAACAACGAATTATCCAATGCTTTAATAGGTCTCTTCTCAGCAAGTTCCCCCTGATATGGAACAAAATCGAGAAGCAATACCCAGTCATGGTACAATACCTCAGACATGCCACGCATATGTTCCGTACATCTACCATGAACAGCTTCGAGCAAAGTCACATCCGGGACATAACCAAGAATCCATACTCAGGTACAGTTGTCTAGAATGGGCCTGAAATGAGTCTCAAAGGGTGTGGCCATAAAATTTGGGGCTTCTGTTCACTGACGAGGTAAGTAAATCACGAGAACGACCAGCAGCTCGTCGCATAAGCTCTCTAGCAAACGCATGGAACTTAAGACCAACATCCACAAACATTTACAAATTCACGTTCAACTTGGATCAAGTCCAAATGACTACCAAAGAGTGTGAGCCGCCCAGGACCAATCCATCTAGTGAATCGTCGTTCAAAACGTTAAACTATACTCTTGCGAGGGTTTAATGACAAAATTCAACAAAGATGTAGCACGGATTTACACCTCACGAACATTTATTCCTATGATTACCGTTGAAAAATTATACAACAATGAAAAAATTACGATGTAATTCTCTACTCTGCCCTAACTAACATTAAAAACTATGATATATGTTGGAATCCATATTATTAAAACAGTCTACTTATACAAATAAACATAAACGCAACAAGCTTTTGCCTAGGGGACTTCTCTAACTCCTCCTAAACATTGAAGTATGTCCCTACAGTAAATATACAATAAACTAACAACAAGACCTAGCTTGTAACAAATCGAATCTTCTATAGCTATATTTTTGCACTTTAATCTTTGTAACAGGACGTAATAAATACATATAACACTAAAATATACAACATGTAACTAAATTATACCTGAAATTATGTTCTACATTGCAGATAAAAAGCGTAATATATCATGATATTCCAATAGATGTATAAAATAGACAGAACCTTGCATTGAAGAAGGAAACTCTACTGATAAAAAGCAAAACTGAATTAAACATACTAAAACGCTCGAGTTATAATAAGATTGGCCAATCCATTCCCTACTATACATTAAAACCATGATGTACAAGAAAAAAAGTAGGATGTTACCTACCAAACAACTAACGTGAATAAGTTGCCAAGTTATGTGACTGATGTACATAACTGAAACCTATAGTAAATGTTGTGGAGAACTTCTACACGAACACACTAGAGTATATACAAAGGTGATGGTATTTTTTCTCAATGGCAGACCAAAAAGTGGAAAAATCAAAGCTTCTTCAACTAAAGTAACCACAGTTCAATGGTATCATAATCTCATA
Organism: Gammarus roeselii; assembly: GCA_016164225.1. Taxonomy (NCBI): domain Eukaryota; kingdom Metazoa; phylum Arthropoda; class Malacostraca; order Amphipoda; family Gammaridae; genus Gammarus; species Gammarus roeselii. Next base: position 626 of record SDVV010008026.1, on the reverse strand, counting down.
TACATAAAATAATAAAATAACCGACCAATTATGGCTGAAATATTGTTCTACATGGAGATGCAAACCTAAATTATCATTTAAAAAGTCCTATACCTGTATGAAATACCCATTCAAAATTTCAGAAACAATACAAATTCAACATATATCAACTGATCATTACTATGTATACATAACACAATATACTAACTAAAAAATCTATATAAGACTACTCTCGCTATAGGGCATACAACCGATACCCGCTATCCAAAAAATCGAGATAAGACTACTTGAACATAGTACATATGCTTGATAACGGTCCATTTGGAACATGCGGATACACGGTGTCACTAATAAATCAGGTTCAGAACGGGAGAGTGCGTAATGGGGTATACATATTCTCGTAGCAAAGCTGCTGCATCAACCCAAAATACAAACATCAACCCACTAACTGCCAAAGTGTTATTCCATACTATTCCTATAGATATTATATCGTCTGAAATAAATAAATATAGAAATACTAAACGTTGCTCAAATCCAACCATCAGGCTTGTACCAAGCAGAGGCAAACGCACACTAATGTTTCAAATCGAGCTGTACAACATACCTACTATACTATTCCAACGAATCTTATGTACGAAATATATATA
>SDVV010008025.1:0-17421 GCA_016164225.1 Gammarus roeselii | reverse complement strand
AATGTCCGAGAAATATAGCGAATAAGTCAGACATACTAAAAATAACATACATCCTAACAAATACATCAGCCGACACATAAAGAACATGCGTTCCTGGTATCTCTACGTATCATCAGTATCTAACTTGATCAATTTATCTTAACATAAAAGTACAATGTCCGAGAAATACAGCGAGTAAGTCAGACCTCCTAAAAAATAACATACATCCTAACAAATACATCGGCCGACTCATAAAGAACATGCGTTCCTGGTATCTCTACGTATCATCAGTAACTAACTTGATCAATTTATCTTTACATAAAACTACAAAGTCCGAGAAATACAGCGAGTAAATCACTAACAAACAACAAACATCCTAACCAAATCATTCGATAAAAGGTTCAAAGATCTAGTCATCCTATATCTAAACCCTTCATTTAAAGCATACATTCACTAAATATCGCCAAATCTAATTCCTTCACAAATAACATACACCCACATCATCGTCTATCTAAATCCTTCACAAAAAGCATATTCGATCGAGTCACAAAAAACCTCCGTTCACGGGCAAGCTCTATGTTCCAACAGTACCTCCGTGACCCAAATAGAACAGAGCACTCGAGATAAGATCTAACAAATGCATTAGCCGAGTCACAAAAAAAAAACTCCGTTCATGGTATCTCTACGTAACATCAGAAAGTAACTTGATCAATTTGTCTCATTATATAACTACAGTGTCCGAGATATACAGCGACTGAGTCACTAACAAATAACATACATCCTAACCAATACATTCGATAAAAGGTTCAATATCTAACCATCCTATATCTAATTCCTTCACAAATACCATACATCCTAATTATCATCTATCTAATACCTTCAATAAAAGCATACATCCAGTCCTAATATATAACTACAGTGTCAGAGAAGTACAACGTCTGAGTCACTAACAAACAACAAACATCCTATCCAATACATTCTATAAAAGATTCAAATAGCTAATCATCCTATATCTAATTCCTTCACTTAAAGCATACAACCTAATTCCTTCACTAAAACCATACATCCTAAATCCTTCACAAATCATACATAGAGTCACTAATTAACCAGGGCGATTTTCGCACCTCTGTTCTCGCACCTCTGTTCTCGCACCTCTGTTTTTGCACCACTGTTCTTGCACCTCTGTTCTCGCACCACTGTTCTTGCACCTCTGTTCTCGCACCTCATGTAACTACTTGCATGCCTCTCGGTTACGCATGCAACTCCGTGTGGGTGATGGGATGGAAGCAGCACCGATCGCCTAGGGGCTGCCTGGGGGTATTCACTGTGAGTGAGCTGAAGGGGTGGGCGCCTGGCAGCGAAAGAAGGGTAAGGGGCGAAAGGAGGGGATGTGCAGCGAGAGGTAGCTTATGGGGGGTATTCGATGGGGAAGGAGGCGGCATGCGAAGTGAAGTAACACTGAGGAGTGTTAGTGAGCCTGGTTGATGTATCTACCTGCAGTAAGTGATATGCTGCAACGGTGAAAAATTACATTCACATTACACGAATTTTTCCTCTGCTTCAATCTTGGCAAAACAGTGGATGTATTTTTCTGTTCATGTCTGTTTTCGGATCGCTTTTAAATTGTACTGCAGAATGTCTTATTGCAGAAGGGTTTGACGCATTTTCTTGTTGTGACTGTTCGTCGTGCTGTGCACTGACGTAGGTTGTCCGGACAGGAGGGAATGGAGGGGATGAGAGCAGGGAGAAGAGAGGAGGAGAAGAGTAGGGAGAAAGGCCTACATGTTAGCGGTCCAGGAAATTCATGATTAGTTCCGCTGCAGTTACTTGTCCCAAAGGCATCGGGTAAGCCGCTGCTACTATTTGTAGACTTTCTTTCTATCGCGATGGTATGAATTTGACTGTATATCACGGAACATATTTTATCTATTTGTATAATTTAAATTAACAGTAACTCTCGTGGTATTTAAATTAGGTTTGCATGATCTGCCACTGGCACCTAATGATTCTCACTGAAATGTGTGATGAATATACAATTAACACATCAAGTTTTGGCAACACTGATCAATTCTAGCAGAACAAAAGAAAGAAAAGTACTAATCACAAATGACGCAGCCACTAATAACAAAATTATTAATGGGGGCAGATTTATACAGCGGTTTATATCAACAGAATTTTCACCGATTAACATCCTTTCGACACTTGTTTTTTTCTTTCATCTGAGAGCTGGATATTGAATGCCTTAACTTATTTTCTATTGTGAGGGATAGTTTTATTACTATATTCTCACTGGTGGTCAGTTTACAAATAATTTCAACGATAAAATAGAATGTATCCATGGTAGTACTATGCCCATCATTACTATCATTGTTATTGATATTATTAATACTATTATTATCAATTGTTATTAATATTGTAGCGCAATACTTTTTTCCGATCGTAATCTCGCGAATTTGGAACGACTTACCAGCTGCAGTAGTTGACACTGAATCCGCCAATGCTTTCGAAAACGTACTCGACAAACACTGGAATACGTGAGACGCTTGTCTCTAAGAACGACACGGTTTTCCAGGGGCCGATATTTCTAATATTAGTTTATTATTAATATTATTAATACCACACTGTGCACGACACGGCTCTCGTTAGACTGATAAAGAATGTTGATATTCTCCTCATTATCATTATTGTTTCTATCATGATTATTCTTTTTATAATCATCAATTTTGTAATGTAATATCAAGTGTTCATTGTTCTGATTGTGTGGAAGAGGGCGTGGTATTTTAAGTCAAGGCCATAACGTCCGACAAATAAGATCAAAGCGTTGGGGATGCCATGTGTGTGATTGGGTGACTCAAAGTCAGGCCATGAACCAGAGAGGGCGCGGGGAGGCACTGCGTAAGGAGTAGTGGGGACTTCAAGACCGACACCGGAGCGTGCGGTCACGCGGCCGCTGGGGCCCTCAGCCAGGGCCTGACGCGGCCAGGGTCAGTCGCAGTACCCTGTCACCTGTATAAATCCGCGGGAGCATCACCTTCAAGAGGGCCCGTGACTTCAGCCGTGGGGGGAGGGGAAGACCCTACACATCCAGAGTCTGGGTGCAACGGTAGGTGAGCTGCAACCACTGCGTATTCATCCGCTGGAAGTCTGCAAGTGCAGTACGCCTATCACCGATTCCAATTTGAGGGGGCATCATCGTCAAGGGGAGACATGACGACAGCTGTTGTGGCAAAGACTCTAGGCATCCAGCGCCGGGGCTCAACGGAGGGGTGGGTGGGAGGGGAGCTGCAATTGTGACGCGTACATCTGCAGCAAAGCTGCAAGCGCAACACGCCTGGCACCTGTATCGGTCTGCGAGGCATTTTCTTCACTGGCCCAGAACTGTGTTAATTAGTTCCGAACGGTGCCACGTAGGTCTAGATATGTGTGGGAATTCCGTCGGTGCGGCACCCCTTTATCTCGTTATAACTGGTCAGGTTTCCCAGCGATTGTGTAAAACCGGTACAGTGTTGTGTGGAAGGCCTGGACCATTTATATCGGTATTTAACAAGGTTGTTTCTATCAAAACTGCCCTCATGAGTTCTAAATATATATTATAAACCAGAGTGGAGTGTTCATACCCATGCAGTCAATTCAATAATAAACCTATATGTCTTTTTTGTCTCCTACTATTTGCTTTGACCCTCCTCCGCTATCACTTTACCTATCTTCTTCAATAATCTTAAATCTGTGTTCCCTTACAAATCTTCCATTACTTATATTATTATTGTCTATATAGGGGCAGATAATCATATTATTCTCCTATTATTACTTGCATTACAGTTTGTCACGGTGCTATAACCATTCATTTTATGGTGTATCGGGAGAGAATGCATTACGGCAACTCACATACACCCGTAAATCCCCCAGAGGGCCACCGGTACTGGGTGTGAGTCCACAACGGCAACTTGCAATCTCCCCTAAGCCTCTCATCATGACCAGCGATTCCCGTTAGCCAGAGAGGGCATCTGCTTTTGCCAACTATAGACGGGGACAAGCAAATACAGGGACCATGGTATCGGAAAATTGAAACTGCACCAGAGGAGAGCCCGTTGCTCAACTCGACGAGGCGGCGTGAATTCAGAATGTTAGCATTATTATTATCAATCTTGGTACGATTATCATTCATTCCATGATGTACTAGGTAAGAGTCCACCGGTAACTCACATCCACCTCGTAATCTATGATAGGGTGTGCGGTATAGGGTGTGAGCCGCAACGGAAAAATCACCACCACCCCTAAGCCCTAATGGTATCGGGGATTCGAAACCGCACCAGAGGAGAGCAAGCTGCTCAAAACAACGGGTCGGTGTAGATTCGTGTTAAGAGAGAAGAAGAAGGAAAACAATAACAACTAAACATAATTTTCACCTTCACATCAGGCCCTGTTCCAGAGCGGTGGTCGGTGCAGCGGAGTGAATTAACAGTCTTCTTTCCCGCATCGCATATCATGGGAGGGACCCAGTGTTGCTCTGAGCGGAGTGACATTTAAAAAAACGTTAACTTCCCCCACTTGTGTTTGAGTCGTTGTCATGCCTGACATTGAGATGACCATTACTGAGGTAGTAGGTATCGTCCTAAGGAGGGACCTTGTCGAAACAATTGTATTCGGGGTATTATGTCAATTTCTAAACTTCATAACTTTGTGCCTTTTTTCAATTAAATTCTGAGTAATTTTCTTCGTAATTTAAATGTTTTGCTTTGGTTTTGATCAATCTAAAGAGCTGCCACGTGTCAACCAAGGACAGCATCGGTCCAGCCAAGGGCAGTATCGGTCCAAGGGCAGCATCGGTCCAGCTTCCTGCACCGATGCTGCATTTAGTAGAGCTTCTTCTGACGTCTCATGTTCAAGTGCAACAGCCCTCAAGGAACCACGAATGTACAGAAGACTCATTCTTCTGATCATTCGGGAGAGGACTACTACTCACTAGGTAACTGTGCGTGGTTTTCCTGAACAGTTGCGTAAATGTTCAAAATTTCACTGCCTATATGCACTTTTCGATCTGTACGCATTGAGTGTATGGGCGTGTCCGTCTCTGCTAAGCGATCTGAGATGCGACCGCTGAAGCTTAATGTTTCTCTTTTTCTCTCCACTCGCCCCGATCTTGAAAATATCCAACTGATACTCGTCCGTTTCTGCTCCGGGTTTGAAGTACCCCGAGTTGCAGTGGGGTGGTAGCCAGTAGGAAGTGTCGATGGTAGATGTGCATGGGCCTTCTCCTATCAACCCTTTTAACCTTCTTTTTCCTGCACGTGTGCGGGGATTTCTAAATCTTTGTTGACAATCCCCTGCCATTCTTGCAAGGATAGAACTCGACAGGAGCATTTGTGCTCACTTTGTTTCCTTTATATAATCTATTCTACTAACCTTGCTCTAACACACGACGAAGCCTCAAAACCCTATGAGAGGAGTCTGCAATTGTCTATTTCTGATCCTGGGTTTTCATGGAACTATGAAAACATTCTGTAAATTAATGATATGAAGCATAACAAAACAAAAGGTTATATTCCAGAATTGTTGGTGCTCACCGGTTACGTAACGCGCATGTCCACTGGACCGATGACGTCCCGCGCATGTTCACTGGACCGATGCCGTCCCGCGAATGTTCACTGGACCGATGTCGTCCCGCGCATGTTCACTGGACCGATGACATGTTCATTGGACCCTGCTGGCGACAGATCGTGTAACGGCATCAGTATCTGTTCCTGTCCAGACCTAATGCTTTCGTCGCATCGCATTTCTTGGTCGCATGGATTGTAACGCCGACCAATATTCGCTCACAGTAACCCTCTGATGTTGGGGAACCTTTAAAGGCCCATGAAAAACAACTGTGTCATGCGGAGAGGTTGTATGTTATGAACAACGTGAACAATGACATGCGTAACCTTCACGAACCGGGAGATGCCTCTGGCTCAATCCTGTCACCGGCACGTTGCCGGTCACCGTATTGGGTCCACATTGAATCGGGTATCTTCCAAACACCCTCACCCTGAGGGTGCTGATGAGAATGGAAAGCACCCACGGATGATATTGAGTCAAAGTGTTCATTGTTGACTGTTACAAAATATCTTCGTTATTGTATTTGGTGTACTCAGTCTTCAACAAATGAATTAAACTATGAATAGCTTTGTGATTGTATTTGATGCAATCCGTTCAATTCAATGCCACAAATTGATACGAATGATAGCTGTGTGCTTGTATTTGACATATTCAATCCTGGGCCGTGTAAGCACATCATTCTGCAATAATATTATTACAAATGTGCCAATGAAATTAAAGATCTATGTTGAGTTCCTGTTGTAAAAAAAAGGTGTAATATTAGGTTGCCCTCACCCCTGACACGACTTGACCAACAATTGCCCTCACCCCTGACACGACTTGACCGGCAACTGCCCTCACCCCTGACACGACTTGACCAGCAACTGGAAACACGCTTCGATGATAAACAAAAGAAAACGGATGAACAAATCCAATTATTTACTCACGATAACAGAACAAACTCTAAGAAAGGCGCTCGCGATGACATAACAACCTCTATGAAAGGCGTTTACGTTAATATAACAACCTCTATGAAAGACGCTCACGATAACATAATAACCTGTACGAAAGACACTGATGACGAAATAACAACCTCTTTGAAATGCGCTCACGATAACATAACAACTTCTAAGAAAGGCACTCGCGATGACATAACAACCTCTATTAAAGGCGATTACGATAATATAACAAACTCTTTGAAAGGCGCCCGCGATAACATAACAACTTCTAAGAAAGGCGCTCGCGATGAGATGACAACCTCTATGAAAGACGCTCATGATAACATAACAACCTCTGAAAAAGGCGCTCGCGATGACATAGCAACCTCTATGGAAGGAGCTTACTATGACATAACAACCTCTATGAAAGGCACTCACGATAACATAACAACCTATAGGAAAGACGCTCATGATGACATAACAACCCCATAGAAATGCGCTCACGATAACATACTAACTTCTAAGAAAGGCGCTCACGATAACATAACAACTTATAAGAAAGGCGCTCGCAAGGACATAACAACCTATATGAAAGGCGATTAATATAATATAACAACCTCTTTGAAAAAGCTCACGATAACATAACAACTTCTAAGAAAGGCGCTCGCGATGAGATAACAACCTCTATGCAAGACGCTCATGATAACATAACGACCCCTAAGAAAGGCGCTCATGACGACATAACAACCTCTCTGAAAGGCGCTCACGATAACATAACAACCTCTAAGAAAGGCACTCGCGATGACATAACAACCTCTAAGAAAGGCGCTTACGATGACATAACAACCTCTATGAAAAGCGATCACGATAACATAGTAACTTCTAAGAAAGGCGCTCATGATGACACAACAACCTCTTTGAAAGGCGATCACGTTAACATAAAAACCTCTAAGAAAGGCGCTCGCGATGACATAACAACCTTTATGAAAGGCGCTCATGATAACATAACAACCTCTAAGAAAGGCGCTCGCGATGACATAACAACCTATATGAAAGGCGCTTACGAAGACATAACAACCTCTATGGAAGGAGCTCATGACGAAAAAACAACCTCTACGCAAGACGCTCATGATGGCATGACAACCTCTATGAAAGTCGCTTATGATGAAATGACAACCTCTTTGAAAGGCGCTGACTATGATATAACAACCACTATGGAAGACGCTCATGATGACATAGCAATCTCGACGAGAGGCGCTCACGATGACATAACAATCTCTATGAAAGGCGCTCACGATGACCTAACAACCTCTGTGAAAGGCACTCACGATGACATAACAACCTCAAGAAAGGCGCTCATGGTGACATAATAACCTCTAAGAGAGGCGCGCATGAAGAGATAACAACATCTATGGAAGACGCTCATGCTGACATAACAACCTCTATGAAAGATGCTCATGCTGACATAACAACCTCTAAGAAAGACGCTCATGCTGACATAACAACCTCTATGAAAGACGTTCATGCTGACATAACAACTTCTATGAAAGACGCGCATGTTGAAAAAACAACCTCTATGAAAGAAGCTCATGCTTACATAACAACCACTATGAAAGACGCTCATGCTGACATAACAACCACTATGAAAGACGCTCATGCTGACATGACAACCACTATGAAAGGTGCTAACGGTGCGCTCTCCTAATCTTAGATAATCGTCAATAAAAAGTGATACGATTTCGTGAAACAATCTCTGAGGGCACTTTAACATACAGTAACTTCCAGGACTCGGGATCCCGCTTTCAGTGAGTGTGTATAGGAGAGTCCTCTCATGCCTCAGTTTTGATAACCAAGGGGCAGATCATCTGAAGAAAACTCGTGGTCCCGCTTCCAGTAAGTGTGCACTTAGAAGAGTCCTCTCATGTCTTGGTTTTGATAACCAAGGGGCAGATCATCTGAAGAAGACTTGTGGTCCTGCTTCCAGTAAGTGTGCACTTAGAAGAGTCCTCTCATACCTTGGTTTTGTTAACCAAGGGGCAGATCATCTGAAGAAGACTTGTGGTCCTGCTTCCAGTAAGTGTGTACTTAGAAGAGTTCTCTCATGCCTCCCTTTTGATAATCAGGGGGCAGATCATCTGAAGAAGACTCGTGGTCAAGTAAGGGTGTACTTTGGAGAGTCCTCTCGTGCCTCAGTTTTGATAACCAAGGGACCGATCATATGAAGAAGTCTCGTGTTGTCGCTTCCAGTAAGGGTGTATTCTGGAGAGTCCTCTCATGCCTTAGTTTTAATAACCAAGGGACCGATCATATGAAAAAGTCTCGTGTTCCCGCTTCCGGTAAGGGTGTATTTTGGAGAGTCCTCTCATGCTTTAGTTTTGATAACCAAGGGACAGACCATTTGAAGAAGTCTCATGGTTCCGCTTCCAGTAAGTGTGTACGTAGAACAGTCCTTCCATGCCTCAGTTTCGATAACCAAGGGGCAGATCATCTGTAGAAGACTCGTTGTCCCGCTTCCAGTAAGTGTGTACTTAGGGGAGTCCTCTCATGCCTCAGTTTTGATAACCAAAGAACATATCATCTGAAGAAGTCTCGTGGTTCCGCTTCCAGTAAGGGTGTTCTTTGGTGAGTCCTCTCATGCCTCAGTTTTGATAACCGAGGGGCAGATCATCTGACGAACCAAAGTGACTATCATTTTGGAGGCTAATAGAGGGCTGTTGGTGCTCGGCAATTGGCATGGGAATAGGCGAGGGAAAAGGAGTCGTATCGGCACTCAGAAAGAAAAATAAGTGATAGAAAAGAAGTCGTACGGCACACGGCTGAGAAATGTCATGGAAGAGTAGTCGTATCGGCACTCGGCAAGGGAATAGGTGATGTAAGAGGAGTCGTATCAGCACTCAGCAGGGACATAGGTGGTGAAAGAGGAGTCGTATTGTCACTCGGCAAGGGATTAGGTGATGGAAGAGGATTCGTTCGCCGATCAACAAGGGATTAGATGATAAAAAATAATAAAAAAGAAAAAGTTTATTAATACACAGATGGTATGTTCTCCTTTTGGATTAATGAATTTACTCATAGTAAATCTAAATCTAAATAGGCCGCCGGACCCGAGGGGTTAGCGTGTCCGACAGCAGCGTCAGCCTCTGGTGCTGCCTGCCGCGAGTTCGAACCTCGGCTGGACCCGGCAATCTTGTGGCGGGGAAATTGGGCGCCTCCCCCCTCTGTGTTGAGACGGGGATCCAAAGGAATCCCGCTCAACATTGTTCTCCTAATTCTGTGTATATGTTTCAGATGAAGTAAAGCTATGAATGGTTAAATGATATATTGAATCATTGAATTTTCATTTGAGAAGATTGAGAAGGACTTTACTATGGTCAACGTGCTAGCCTGACACCCCAGGACTGGTTCCGCACGTTCGGACCGAGCTGAACTTTGTATGAAGGATTTGGCTTTCATTACCAACACTAGGTATGATGCAACTTGGAACTGGTTTCCTAAAGAGAGTACTACATAATTACGGAGAAGTCTGTAAATGGTGATGCAGTCAAGGAGCTTTGGATTTTTTCAAGCCCTATGCTTTTCTATTATAGTAGCTCTAAGCTACTGTTTTCAAATTCATTTATTTATTTATCCGAATATATTATGAATAAAAGCTTTTGAACTTAGCTATATGGATAGTAAATGAAGTGTTGAGAATTATTGTTCATGTTATGCTAAAGCATTGGGTAGTATGTTTGGAGGCTTATGGAGGTAAGATCTTTTTCCCATAGTCCGGCCTCCAATTTGACCCACCCACTCTTTGTTCAACAACCTGCATTGTTGAATCAAAGGATTTCTTAACTAAGCTCATGACTAGTCATATATTGTCCCCGAGCCTTGGACCTATTTATTCCACTCGTCCCGTTGCCTAAATAAGAAGAGATTTATATTTTTTGATTTTCGCAATTTCCACAACTTATGTTGATGATACAGAAGAGTTTACTTACCAAGGCCACGGCTATTCATGTATCTTCATTGAACCCATGAGAAGAAGTCTCTACACCTGTTTCCTTTGTCATGGTGCTGTAAGGGGAAAAATTTCCAATAAGGTGGAAGGACCAGGGCGGAAACTTGAGGATTGGCTTGTCAGCTTCATTCATGGAGCTTTGAAGGTTCAAGATTACCGGAGCTGCCCGCGAAGAGTTTAATCCTATTATTGTCCTTGTTAAGGTGATTGGGGTGATTACTTGTGTAATTATTTGTTCAAAGTAGTTTATGTAAATGGGGGATGTTGTGAGTAAACGTAATATGAGCGGGAGAATAACCTTTATCTTGCCTCGTTGGACCAGTGATTTGGCTCACTGCTATTGTGATACCCTGATGTTGAGAATAGGAAACGAGTGTTTGACAGAACACTGATACAGAGTTGCAATTTGGTTGGTTGACCTAAATCAATCAGTTAGCCCAGTCAATCTTGAGTGTTAGTTTCCCTCATATTTAACTAGCTATACATTGATGTCATTATTTGGGCTACAAAGCTCAGCAAAGGGAAGTATTTTGACCATCTAAATTATTAAATATTTCTATCACTATTACCAGAATACTGTTCCACTGGCCCATAACTGTGGTTTGGATAGAAGCTACCTTTTATTCAAAGGATAATTGAGAAACATCAGGCTGAGTTAAAAGTTGTACAACATTGCCGTCCTAACTCACACTGATCCACTCAATTCAGCTTATTTCAGCAGTTTGAGATCATACAATTGAGTCTTACTTCCTAACTCCTAAATCTAATTTGAGAATCATGATAACAAAAACTTGAAACAAAATTTTGACTTTGCTTATTTATATTCTATAGGACTTTAGTGGGAATTTTGGAGAATTCATCTACTGAGACACACTTACAGTTGTGAAACGGAGCCCTCTAATCTAGTCTAAACATTGGACAAGTTGACTTCACCATAGCGGATTGACCCTCACTCTGAACTATCATATGTGGTCAGCAGGCAATTCATTGTATCCGGTAAGTGTGGCACTTCCCTAATGGGTTGTGAATAAGTCCACCCAAAATTATTATTTGTAATGAGATTAGTTAGATATTATGTGGCCCTTCCCTAATGGGCTGAAAATATGTCCACTTCTAATTTGATTAGAGTAGTTAGTTATAACAGTTTGAGGTGGCACTTCCTAAGGGATGTAAATAAGCCCACAATAAATACAAATCAATTCGTATTGAAATTAGATGTAGGGTGGCACTTCCTAAGGGATGTAAATAAGCCCACAATAAATAAAAATAACTTAGTATTGAAATTAGATATAGGGTGGCACTTCCTAAGGGATATAAATAAGCCCACAATAAATACAAATAACTTAGTATTGAAATTAGATGTAGGGTGGCACTTCCTAAAGAATGTGAATAAGCCCACAATAAATATAAATAACTTAGTATTGAAATTAGATGTAGAGTGGAACTTCCTAAGGTATATAAATAAGCCCACAATAAATGCAAATAACTTAGTACTGAAATTAGATGTAGAGTGGCACTTCCTAAGGGATGTAAATGAGTCCACAATAAACACAAGTAGATTCCTGAGAACCAAATTAGATAAACATTGTGAGACTTCCTAGGAGAAGTAAAGTCCACTAAATTGATAGGGGCTCTGCCCAAAGGCATTGGTGGGGACTATTGGTTAATTTAAAGTAGTGAGGTGGAAGGATATCTTAGATGGATAATTGTTGCTGAATGTTAAGTAGACAATCTACATTCATCCTATGGGATTATTAGCTGGGTATTTATTCTATTATTAATATATCTAAATACATTGTTACTATTGACTCCCTTTAATTTATGAATACAAGGGGATATCTGTGGGGCCATACCTTTCATGGTTATGAAACTACTTGTGATTTGATTTAGGCCTAAAAATAAAAATAGTTATACATTTCTGTAAATATTTACCATCAGTTGATTTTGATGCAATATGCTATTCACAGTTGGTAATTGTTAATAACTAGCTACCTGATGTAAACTAATATACATATACTTGTCACTATCAAACATTTACTTGGTGTTACATATCTGCACACACACTCTTATTTGACAAGGAAGGACCCAAACAAACAAGCAGACCGTAGTTAAAGGAAGAGGGTTTTGTGGCCTTAAAGGCACACCAAGGTGTAGATCTAAATCGCGACGGCTAATGTATGTTCATGTGGCAAGCTATCCCATGAAAGTGTCAGCCTAACTTAGACACCCTCCTAACTAGGGGAAACAGCTGCAGGTCTATACATACATATATACACACAAATCTAAAATAGGTAAAATAACAAGCTAAGAACTTGTAATTGAGTAATTGAAGCTGTGTGCGAGCGGTGGGGAGGCCTCTTACTGTCCTAGCTTAACATACAAACATGACTATTGCCAAAACACGTCGCGATGAGAAAGCTGTCAGGGTGAGTTTTACCGTGCACAATAAATATGCACTGCATCAGTTTCACATAAGGTGTTGTGATCTGACATTGGGATCTTGTATATAACAGGTAGGTAGAGTGCGGCCTATTTCATTGGGTAGCAGAGAATGCGACGGCATGAGTGGCTCTATGTAATACAGATTCACCGACGAAACATAAACAAAACAGAGATATATAATTATTTTTGTATAAATAAAATTCACCCCAAATAAATGCTTCTTTGTACACGAGTAGTGTGTTATTCTCGTGGAACCGTAAATTCTCTGTAACGTGTCACGACGAAAGAGCTATCAATGTAGGTTAGAAGTACACATTAGGTATGCACAATAAGTATGCACACTATCCTGATGAAATAAGGTGTTTTTGTCTGACATTGGAATCTTTTGCATAGAAATTAGTATGAATTCCTTATTCAGACCCACACCCTAATTAATTGAATAGCAAAGAGTGCGACAGTATGGGTGGGTCTAAGTGAGTTAGAGAACTACTGCAATAACAAACAAACCAGGAAAAGAATATGCATTCATACACAAGATGGTGTGGTATTTTTTCATGGCACGGTAACAGAGTACATTCCTGAGCATAAAGAAACACATATATTAAAATTACCCATGAAACAAAACAATACATACGTATGCACAATCCGCGTCGAATACCTATTGAACAATACAATAGGTAAATATGTACAATCAATATGGATTATGTGTATTGATAGGCGGGAGCTAACAGGTTGGATTAGGTGAGTCCATCGCAGAGTGTAGGCAGTCCTAATTCATATCATCCGCTCAATACATGTATTAAAGGATGTTGGTGTCTGGGAGGGCCTATGTGAGTTGGGGAGCTCATATACAGACGGAATGGTATTATTGTACCGCCATGAGTCTATACATAGATACACACACCTTTAAGTTACATAAGAGGATGGGTACACAAACCTAAAGTGCATTTGATGATGGGTACACAAATCTAAAATACATGTGATGAAGGGTCATATAGCGTCCATCACATCGTGTAACCGAGTAAATGAACTCGTGAGTGACCGGTAGCGTACACCTCACTTTTAGCTGAGCATCTATCCTGACGACACAAAGAATTTCGATCAGACATTGTTCATATGACGTAGTTGGCTTATTATCTGCCTGATACGTTGGGTAGCAATGGTTGTCTGGTTATGTGTTGGTGTGAGTTAGAGGGCTTTTGCTATACCTGCATGTGTGATCCGGGCCGGGAATATTCGAAGCGACGATGTGCGAGGAAATCCGTGTCCGTGACGTTAAATTACTCGCTGAACGGATATACGAAAGTAGGGATAATGAATCTCATCATATATTCCACTACTGTAGTGAAAACAAAGCAGAAAAAAACTGTGCGCTGAGAAGAGAGCGTGGGAATGGTTGACTTGAGTTTCGCTATCCATGACTTGTTTGTCCTCAAAGGCAAAGATATTCTGTTCTGGGGTCAGAACAATGCAAAATCAATAGAGACAAGGCGCGCTAAGGTGAAATTGTAGGATTCGGCAACAGTGCAATCGTGTTTGAATTGGCAGTTACAATTTGTACGAAGACAGATAGGTACAAAAATAGATCAGAGGAACATAGTATGTGAGGTTGTGTTTGTGTTTTGTTGACAGGGTAATAGTGTCGATGCTCTGAACGAGCTGGAAATAACAGTTTTACGTTGCCAGTTTTGTGTTAGCCGTCATCAATTGTATAACTCTGCCTGACACGGACAGCGGGCAAGCAATAGAGTGGTTCATTTTTGCTTGAAAAAATATATGGTTGAGCAAATGTTAATGTCAGCTGGTAAAGAGAGATGATGGAAGATGAGTCGTATCGGCAGTCAGAAAGGGCATAAGGGATGGAGAGGAGTATTCTAGAGTCGTAGATAAAGTGCCGTATCGTAAATGGAACCCTTTAGCTTCAAGCTGTTAGTGGAAGAAGTGATGCGAGTGACCGCGTAGTCGAACGAGTTTGAGCAAACTTGACTTGCACCAACTTATAGTCAATGAACATAATTTGTCATGGAACGACTCTCAGATAACTCACAACCATCGGTCACAAAGGGTATGTCGGCTGCTGTAGCGACTTCAAACCTGTCCCCACTGCAAATATTTAGAATAACGAATCGAACCAGCAAACGACGTTGAGATGAATCGGCAATTGGAAACAGATTTGGAAGCAAAGACGGAATGGGACGTGGGCCCCGTGCTGACTGTGACGAGCTAACAAGACTACCCTGTGCAGTCCCCGAAACTGTCCTCATTCATAGCTAGAACCACAACACCAGTCTACCACCCTTGGTGCCCCCCTTCCCCCCCCACAGCATGGTGAGGAAAACCAGATAGATCAAAATTAGATCAGATTTCTAGACGGTTAGAGGAAGTTCGGGGTGCTGCATGACTGACTGGAGGACCGTTTTACTTGGCACGGAGGGCTAGCAGGGCTTGCCCTCTGCAGTTCCAGACACTCTAACCCCAACACAAAATTCGATCACAACACAAGTGTACCTGCTCTGGTAAAATCTATTTGCAAAGAGCTGTCTCTACTTGTCTGGGTGAAGGTGGCCACGTGCCCGTGGTGAGAAAGGCTAAGCCGTATTGTTTCAATACATAGCGAAGCTCAGGACAGCGTGTCAAGAGAGAGGCCGGCCTCAATACACCGATAGGGCAGGGCCAGCCAAGTCTAGAACCTCTAGTCACACTGTTTGCCCACACTCATATCAAAAGTGTTTGGAAGGGGAGGCTGACAGAGACTGCGAGTAGGTTATAGAACCTCGAGCTGCTTTTCAGCACTCAAACAGCATAGAGGCCTGGGTGACTGGAGAGAGAGTTGCACACGGTGAGCCTCCTCTGGGGCTCTGGGAGATTCATTTTGAGGTAAATGAAAAGAATGGGCAGAATTATATTTGTTCATCTGTTATTTCTAGTAACTCCTAGTAACTTTCAGTCCTCGACATTCGGACAACTTTCAGACGTCTCAGACAACTCACAGAAGACTCCTAAACAACCCTCAGGCGACAATCAGGTGGGTTTAAAAAAAATCTCCAGCAACCTTCACACTTTCTCAGATAATTCTCAGACTATTCTCAGACTGCTTCTTCAGCGTCAACCTTCTGCGTCAACTTCTGCGTCAACCTTCGTAGCGAACGCATGTGCGCAGCTCCCTGCACCAGGACGGTAAACTCTCTCCGGCAAGGCTCAAGTAGGCAACTACGTGCCCCTAGTAGGGCCGCCAGATTCCTATACGCTAGGCTGTAACATCTAAGTCTTTCCTATCCTCCCTATAATTTCGACCTTAGGTGCCCTTTAGAGCGGCGATGAGGTGTGAATCCCGAACCCAATGACTTGAGGGTGACGGTATAGACTGCCGCACCTGCGGAGCTCTTTTCAGTCGGTCAAGTTAAAAATCTTTTTTAATCAGCATACGAGAGCTGCTGTGATTGATTTGCTATGCATTGCATTCACCTCAATCCCGCGTAGGAAGTAACTTTGCGTCGCTACCGCGCAACCGACTCGCATTCGAATAAGATTCGTTTAGAACCGTTTATATCCGTGTCAATAAATTTCAAATTAGATCCGTTAGAATCGTCGATATTCGTCTCCGTAAATTCATATGTATAAATACTGCGTTCGGGATAACTACGCTATCACTTGTTTGATATCGCAAGTTTCTTATTTGAATTTGTGCCTGTAAATGTATCACCGTTTTTCGCACATGCTACTTATCATCATATTCATATTTATCATCATCATCATCAAACTGTTTACTATTCATATTAATCATCATCATCATCATCAAACTGTTAACTGTTGAAAATACATCGCAAACAGTCTAGCCTCTCCGGGAAACAAGCTAGAAGTGGTGCAGCTGAGTGTCGTGTAGCGCACCCCTACCTTCGCCACAGAGGGCATTCCTCTCTCGCCTCAGCGGAGGTCTACCCTTCACTGCAGGGGCCCTGGACAAGGAACAGCCTGTTACCTTTCCCATCATTCGTGCAGTACCTCAACTCAATTTCAACTGCGCATATATCATGTAAGTTACTTTTTCAGTGTAAATACTAATACAATCTTATCAATGTAACAAAAAATTCATTCATATCTAAATTCAGAAGTTTTGCACCAATTTCGTTAAAAAAAAACATATAATAGACAAAACGAAATGCAATTGACATCTGACATCTGTCCATGTAAAGTTGTTCTAAAATAATACTATAAAGTAAACGTAAAACAATACAAGTATCCCATAAATAATTCTTATATTAAATATATTCTTCGTAAAAAGCATGATAATGGTTTTTGAGTAAGGATTTTTTTTTCATTTAGCCTGAGTTTAGTTTAGTTTTCATCTCAGGTTAGACTCACATAATCACCCGCAAAAACTTATCACTGTAGGTCATTGTGGAGAATATATCCCACATGCCTAGCACGGAGAAGAAGTTAGTGTATATATGCATATGTATGTATGTATGTACTTATGTATGTATA
>SDVV010008024.1:0-17422 GCA_016164225.1 Gammarus roeselii | reverse complement strand
ATAGGTAACGTAAAAAAATATGAAAACTAACATAATAAACGTGAAAATTATTGAAACAAGTTGATTCTGTATGCTCGGAATCATTCAATGAATGCTGTATATAAATAAGACTCAACAAACATTTAAGGAGGTCTGTGAATTTTTTCTTGATAACTAGAAAAATAGGAGACGTAGTGATTACAATCCCCTGTTTAATTCATCGAATGCAATATAGATGCCATACTACTATACTTCTTCAAATTTCTGCAGTGAACGTAGAAACTTAATAAACTCTTTCATGCATGTAGTATTTTTCTTAAATAAAGATTATAACTATAATTACTATTCAAATCATTTACCAGAGACCCCAAAACAACATTTGTAACAACCGTAGCTCTCCATACCCGTTTTAAACCTGCCCAATATTCAACAAAATTAGCCTACCAAAACGTCAAACCGACTTACAAACTAAGTATAGCAACATATAGCCTCAAATAATTCGATGACGAATCTTAGTCCTACAGTAATACCCTACAGTGGAGGTACAAACCTAATCAAAATGCTCAAAAGGTAACACAAATTTTCATTTGTATTGAATATGGAAACATAAACCTTCATTGAAGATCCAAGCCACACGAGATAACCTAGTCAATATCCAGCGTAAGTAAGCTAACAAGAAGTGAAAATCTATCATTTCCAAGGCTTATAGCACATAAAATGAACTCGCGCTGATACCCCACAGTGGATGATAATGTTTCTCATAGGCCAAATTCAAACAGGGCAGAATCCTTTATCAATACCTAAACATACTAATAAATAGTATTTGTATAACAAATAAACTGAAATATTCTTATTGAAATTATATTTCTTCGTTAACACGCTACTGTGGACTTGCAACCCGTTCAACTCCCGCAACAAACACATTCAACCTAACCCATCTTTTTCAGTGTGCAACAAATAAAATAATATCACTATCATAAATGTAGCACCAGCAAGATGTGGAGGAAGAATGGAAGAAGTTCAGAGATGCCTTGTTGAGATGTTCGAGAAATGTGTGTGGTGTGCGCCGTGAGGGCGGGTGCAGATGGAAGGGCTGCGAGTGGTGGAACGAGGAGTTCAAACTGGCGGTGGTGCAAAAAAAGAAGAGCTTTTGAGGAGTGGTTGCAAGCGAGGTCGGTGGTGGCCTATGACAACTATAAGGAGAAGAGGAAGGAATTAAAACGAGTGGTGAGGAGAGCCAAAAGGGACGCTGATGCCGGGTGGGGCAGACGGTTGAGCCAAAAAATTTAGAAGAACAAAAAGATGTTCTAGAAAGAAGTTAAGAGGGTGAGCAAGAAAGAGACCGAAAATGAGGAGGCGGTGTAAGATGAAAACGGCCAATTGTTGACGAAAAGCGGTGGTGTACGGAAAAAGTGAGCCGAGTATTTTGATAAATTGTTGAATGTCGAGGATAACAGAGTGGCTGACATTGTTGCTGTGAGTGGTGGTGCTCGGATGCCGTTTTTTGGAGAAAGACTTGATGCGGAAATTACTAGCGACGAGGTGTGGAAACGGTGGAGGTGGTGAAAGCTGGGAAAGCCCCTGGTTTAGATGTCGTTGCGACTTAGTGACTGGCAAAGTGGGGAATAACTATTGTCGAATGTTTGTTGAGGCTTCTGAACATTTGTCATATGACGGGCGTGGTACCGATTGAGTGGCGCAATGCCTGCATTGTCCCTCTGTATATGGACAAATGAGATAAAGATAAATGCTGCAACTCATGAGGTATCAGTTTGTTATGTGTGGTCAATAAGTTGTATAGGAGAGTGCTGATCAAAAGGATTAGAGAAGGTACGGATTGAGCAAATGGGAGGAACAGTGGGGCTTTCGGAGAGGTAGAGGGTGTGAAGATCAGATTTTTGCAGTGAGACAGGTCTGAGAAAAGTACCTTGCAAAGGAAAAGGATGTGTTCTGGGCCTTCATGGATTTGGAAAAGACATACGACAGGATTGGCAGGGAAGCGCTGTGGAGGGTGTTGAGTTTGCTTGGAGTTAGCGGAAATCTATTGAAAGCAGTGTAGAGTTTCTATGTTGGCAGCCGAACATGTGTCAGAGTGTTAAGCGAGGCAGGTGATTGGTTCACAGCGAAAGTGCGTTTAAGACAAGGCTGTGTGATGTCTCCCTGGCTGTTCAATCTCTATATGGATGGAGTGGTCAGGGAGGTGAACACGATCGTGTGCTGACGCGTGACTTGCGGATGATACGGTGCTGGTGGCGGATTCAGAGGAGAAGCTATGTAGGCTAGTGTCTGAGTTTAGTTGAGTGTGTGAAAGGAGAAAGCTTTGAGTAAACGGGGGTAAAAATAAAGTAATGAGATGCTCGAGGACTGTTCATTCGAGCAGAATTAGTGTCCTCCTAAATGGAGAGTTGCTGGGAAAAGTTTAGTGTTTTGTGTATCTGGGCTCTCGTGTGGAGAAGACTGAACTATGGAAACTGAGGTGAAGTCGCAAATGAAGGAGAGGTGTAAAGTGTTAGGTGCACTGAAGAGTGTAATGAGCTGAAGGATGTTGGGGATGGAAGCAAAGAGAGGGTTGTACGAGGGGGTCGTAGTCTCAATTGTGCTCTACGGGGCTGAGACTTGGATGGTGAGAGCAGAGGAGAGAAGAAGGTTGAATGTTTTCGAGATGGAATGTTTGAGGAGCATAGCAGGAGTGTCACGGAGAGACAGGTTCACTGACGACGTGGCTTGAATCAGAACGGATATGGTGAGGAAGCTGGAGGACAGAGTAGATTCGTCTGTTCTGAGATGGTTCGGGCATATGGTGAGGATGGATGATGGGAGATTGGTAAAAATGGTGATAAAGGCGGAGGCGAGTGGCCGTAGGCCTCGCGGTAGACCGAAGTGTGGGTGGATGGATGGTGTGAAGCAGGTATTACGATGAAAATACTTGAATGTGGAGGTAGCGAGAGAACGTGCAATGAATAGGCATGAGTGGGGAAAGGTTGTGAATGGTTGATTTTTGACGCTGCCCTGATGTGCTTTCCCGTCCTTGACGTCTCGTTGAGAAACGGGATGGCCGTGGGTGGATGAGCCCGTCGGTGTTGGGCCCTGCTGCCGACACGAGCCTCGAACTGCACTCGTGACCCAAAGTGTGTGTTGTGAGGTTTTCGGCTGGACCGTTCAGCGCAAAAGAGCTAAGTTGTGTGAGTGTGAACGTTAGGGTGTGTGATGCGCCCTGCCGTCGACCGCCCTCCATCCTGGGGGATTTGACCTGGTGTCTGTATTTGTAACTGGAAATGTATTAAGTCTATGATAACTGTATTAATGGCCACTTGAATCTCATAGCTTCAAACAACTAAACAAACATTTAAAAGGCAGTCACACGAGATATAGTACCATACCCATACAAAACCTATCCAACTTTTAAGATAAATAACCTAACAAGACGAACAGTAATATCCTACACTGTACAGGCAAACCTACTTAAACACTTTATTCATAATAATAAAAAACCACTGACACCGGATATAAACACTAAACCTACGCTCATGAATAACGATCACAAGATAAAATAAGAAAAAAATTCACTCAACCCTTTCAATACACCACACAATAAACAGATACAGATACAGACACTAGGCCGCATCCCCCAGAAAGGGGGGTTACCGACGGCAAAGCGCACCTTACACCCCCATACGCTCACACTCACACAACTTAGCCTTTTTGTGCTAAAGGGTCCGGCCGGTAACCCCGCAACACACTCTAATCACGAGTGCAGTCCGAGGATCCGTTCTCTGCAGCAGGGCCCGACACTTTTCACTGGTTTACCCCCGCCGCGTCATAATGGCCCGGCTCCCCCCCCACACCCACGACCATCCTAACAACGGGATGCCAAGGGCGGGAAAGTACATCAGAGCAGCGTCAAAATCTACCATTCACAACCATTCTCCACTCACGCCTGTTCATTGCACGCTCTCTCGCTACTTCCACATTCATGTCTCTCATTCCTGACGTCTGCTTCACACCATCCATCCACCCAAACTGCGGTCTTCCTCTAGGCCTGCGACCATTCGCCTCCGCATTCATCCCCCTTTTCACCAATCTCCCTTCATCCATTCTCTCCATGTGCCCGAACCATCTCAGAACACGCGAATCCACTCTGTCTTCCGACTTCTTCACCATCCCTGTTCTGATTCGAACCACGTCGTTGGTGATCCGGTCTCTCAGCGTTACTCTAGCCATGCTCCTCAAAACAATAATCCCTTACAATAAATGAACAATATCCACGCATTATATGCCTGTGATAACATCATACACAACCTTCCACTTGAGATCACGAGATACGACCGACCGCAATGCTCCGGCTCCTACCCCACCTCATTGCGCAACAACATTCCGTACCTATTTTGACCCGCTGTACGTACCTCTAGTTTTTTCGAGGCCAGCTACGTACTCACTACTGCTACTTACACTCAATGCAGCTATAAAAGTTTTGCATACATCATTTAGTTGAATTCCTAAATAGTTCTTTCAAAAACTCGTCACTTTGCACAATTCAATTTATGAAGAGTTTTAACGCAATAATTGTAAATAAAACCAAAATTTTCTGTAGCTCTTTTCTTAGTTTGTGCAGTAAAAGTGCGATACAGCCCCTTTTCTAAAAGCCAACTCCAGAGGTCTCTTCTACTCTAGAAGTTAGAGGGGAGTATCACCCTCCCCCTTTACCAATCCCCTTCCTACCGCAATGAAAGACCTCCCCAGCGATACTTGTTGGCTTCAAGGGGAGACTTTAATTTGCAGTTCAATTAAGAGCGTTCAGTTGTTAGCCGCGTGGGAGGCTCGGTTTGCCATACAGCCAGAGAGCTGTGCCGCGTGGGAGGCTCGGTTTGACATACAGCCAGAGAGCTGTGCCGCGTGGGAGGCTCGGTTTGCCATACAGCCAGAGAGCTGTGCTGCGTGGGAGGCTCGGTTTGACATACAGCCAGAGAGCTGTGCCGCGTGGGAGGCTCGGTTTGACATACAGCCAGAGAGCTGTGCCGCGTGGGAGGCTCGGTTTGACATACAGCCAGAGAGCTGTGCCGCGTGGGAAGCTCGGTTTGGCATACAGCCAGAGAGCTGTGCTGCGAAGAACCAAATTTACCAAAGAATTACAGGATTTATATAAATTACCAGGTTACAATCTATGTACCTACAATAACATGAGAAATAAGGTAGGTGTTAATTCGTTTATAGATGACAGGCTGGATGTTGTACCTAAACCTGCACTCTCGTTCAACAGGTTAGGAATTGAGGAGTTTTGTCGACATCCATTGTGACTGCGAGATCAAAACAATAGGTATAGATTACTGTAGAGCTACTGAAATAGAGGTAGAACAACTTTATTTGTAGTTGAATGAACCTTTTTGTGGCATTGATGTAGCTCGTAAGAAAATGTGTTTCATGTGTGAGTTCAGCGTGAATCTGCTTCAATATCAACGATTGCCTTCAGTTGCTGCCTATTATAATCATTTCCCTTCACACGGTTTGTACCCAATAAATAGTGAAGCAACACGAACAACTGCTGGATCTGCCACTTTTATAGATAACGTTTGCCTTGTTTACATTCAAACCCGATTCCTCGCAAATAGACCAATGCGAACATAGCGACCGTCGCTGTATTAATCGGATGGAGGCTCTGAGAACTTAGGAGTTTAATGATGTAATATCTAAATCTTCCTTTACACTGTTTCACAGAGTTTTTATTGAGCTTTTAAAGGTGCATTTCTTTCAAATAATAAATGGGCTTTGTCACAAACAGACAAACAACCTGTGGAGGACACCTGGTTCACTGGTTAAAAAAGACACTCTTCCTTCGAATCAAAAGGCATCCACTCGCGCTTAAGCATGAATACTCACGCTTAAGCATGCATACTCGCGTTTAAGCATGAATACTCACGCTTAAGCATGGATACTCACGTTCAAGCACGAATATATGCTTTACAAAAATACGTTCACTGAACTGACGACTATTGCTCGGGAAAATAATTTCTAAAATCTGATTGAATTCTCTCAAGGAAATTAGAAAAAAAGTCTGTAAAATCATTAGCAGCCATCTTGAAAGAGAAACAAAGATCTCCTCATTTAATTGTTATTTATGATGACATAAATGATCGACAAATGATTTCAAATACTTTCAGGAATAATTTCAATGGTATGCCTGGTACCATAGGTGAATCTATTAATAGCAACGATATTTCTTTTGGATATTATTTAGCGGATGCAATACTCATTCCTTAACTCTGTGTACGAGAAAGAAGTAAAAGCAATCATAAATAGTTGGCAAATACTAGCAGCACTAAAATGAGGTTGACTCACTTACGAGTTCAGTAAATAATAAATTAAAAGGCGTATTAAAACTGTGAAATATTTACTAAAAGCGCAATAACTTGCCCCCTCAGGTTTACTGGTTGATGAAATTGTTCTGTTCTCTTCATAGCTTCTTACGCTTGGTTAGGTTCCTCAATCGTCTCTTCATTTCTAGGTATAATTTTATATGTTGTAAGTACAGCGCCTGATGAGGATGTCTGATATAGACTGAAAACTAGCACTTTTAATAAATAATTCAAAATTCTTCTGCTGCTTTTAATTCATTAGTAGCAGCACTGGCTGGGTCAACAACCCAACCAATATAATTGAAGCCAACTTTGGGATTATTGCCGCTCCGTGGGCCCGTCTCATCAATAAATCACCAGCTATAAACTTTTTCCCGATGAACTGGAAATCGCTAAAAAATATCCCCATTTTAAAAATGAAAACAATCTGCCATTAAGAGTTTTCAACAATATCAGTCCTGTCCGTCATACTCAGAGTATTTGAAATGGCATGTATCTAATAACCAACTGGAGTGTGAGCCCCTGTCTGTGAGCCCGTGTGTGTGTGAGCCCCTGTGTGTGAGCCCGTGTGTGTGTGAGCCCCTGTGTGTGAGCCCCTGTGTGTGAGCCCCTGTGTGTGAGCCCCTGTGTGTCAGCCCCTGTGTGTCAGCCCCTGTGTGTCAGCCCCTGTGTGTTAGCCCCTGTGTGTGAGCCCCTGTGTGTCAGCCCCTGTGTGTGAGCCCCTGTGTGTCAGCCCCTGTGTGTCAGCCCCTGTGTGTGAGCCCCTGTGTGTGAGCCCGTGTGTGTGTGAGCCCCTGTTTGTGAGCCCCTGTGTGTGAGCCCCTGTGTGTCAGCCCCTGTGTGTCAGTCCCTGTGTGTGAGCCCCTGTGTGTGAGCCCCTGCTGCAACTATTGTTAATCATGCATTGAGGAGTTAATGCCACTGACAGGGACTTAATAAAAAGTTATCTTCTTGATTGAAAACACCTAATGAGTTGTAATAATGTTATTTTCTTGTAATACGGTTAATAAAACAATACCGCTAGGGTCGAACCCTGGACCTTTGCTCTTCCTTGTCTACATTAACGGCATCATAAACACTAGTTACTGCTTGTCAGATGACCGTTTTGCAGACATCTCTACAGTGGAGTTGCCTGTAAACAAAAACGTAATGACAGTATTGCCTACATGAATAATCAATTGGCCCACATTGATCCACAAAAGATAATGACAGTATTACCTACATGAATAATCAATTGGCCCATATTGGTCCACAAAAGATAATGACAGTATTACCTACATGAATAATCAATTGGCCCACATTGGTCCACAAAAGATAATGACAGTATTACCTACATGAATAATCAATTGGCCCACATTGGTTCACAAAAGGTAATGACAGTATTGCCGACATGAATAATCAATTGGCCCACATTGATCCACAAAAGGTAATGGCAGTATTACCTACATGAATAATCAATTGGCCCACATTGTTCCACAAAAGGTAATGATAGTATTACCTACATGAATAATCAATTGGCCCACATTGGTCCACAAAAGGTAATGATAGTATTACCTACATGAATAATCAATTGGCCCACATTGCTCTACAAAAGGTAATGACAGTGTTACCTACATGAATAATCAATTGGCCCACATTGGTCTACAAAAGGTAATGACAGTATTGCCTACATGAATAATCAATTGGCCCACATTGGTCCACAAAAGGTACTGACAGTATTACCTACATTAATAATCAATTGGCCCACATTGGTCCACAAAAGGTAATGACAGTATTACCTACATGATTAATCAATTGGCCCACATTGGTCCACAAAAGGCAATGACAGTATTACCTACATGAATAATCAATTGGCCCACATTAGTCCACAAAAGGTAATGACAGTATTACCTACATGAACACATTGGTCTACAAAACGTAATGACGGTATTGCCTACATGAATAATCAATTGACCCACATTTCAAACTGCTTCATAGCTAATAAGCCGATGATAGAGGCCGACAGGACGCAGGTAATGATCTTTTTTATGATTAAAACAACCACTTCCTAACACACAGGTCGAGTTGAAGGGTAATCAATTGTAACTTTAACAGAAACCAAGTTTCTCGGTGTAATTGTAGACGAGAGACATAACTGGAGAGATCACGTCTCTATTGTTGCTGGGAAGTTGTACAAATCGTGTGGCTTCTTCACGAGAGACATAACTGGAGAGATCACGTCTCTATTGTTGCTGGGAAGTTGTACAAATCGTGTGGCATCTTCACAAAATTCTATATTGACTAACCACTTTTGGAAGAAGTCTCTTGTACTTCAGCTTTATTCATCCCTTCCTGACTTACTGTACAAACGTGTATGCTTCTGCCTAAAAAATAAAACCTAAGACATATAACTTCTTAGATAACATTTGCCATTAGAACACTGCCACCTGCTGACAGACGCGACCAAACTCTGTCTTTCTTTTGTCAGTGAAATATTTTCCTCCTTTGTCACAGGATTAACTTTTGCAGTGTTTTTTACAAAACTGTAAATCATTTAACTCTCATTGAGAGCCACTAACTGTAAATCATATACCTTCCATTGAGAGCCACTAACTGTAAATCATTTAACTCTCATAGAGAGCCGCTAACTGTAAATCATTTAACTCACATTGAGAGCCACTAACTGTAAATCATTTAACCCTCATTGAGAGCCAGTAACTGTAAATCATTTAACTCTTATTGAGAGCCACTAACTGTAAATCATTTAACTCTCATAGAGAGCCGCTAACTGTAAATCATTTAACGCTCATTGAGAGCAACTAATTGTAAATCATTAAACTCCCATCGAGATCCACTAACTGTAAATCATTTAACTCCCATTGAGAGCCACTAACTGTGAATCATTTAACTCTCATTGA
The DNA here is from genome assembly GCA_016164225.1 of Gammarus roeselii. Lineage (NCBI taxonomy): Eukaryota > Metazoa > Arthropoda > Malacostraca > Amphipoda > Gammaridae > Gammarus > Gammarus roeselii. Next base: position 8,196 of record SDVV010008024.1, on the reverse strand, counting down.
GAGCCACTAACTGTGAATCCTTTAACTCCCATTGAGAGCCACTATTTCGTAGAAAACAATCCTGTGTACAATTTTCTTAACAATACGGATCCAACGAATCTCATTAACACAATCACAACTATTTTTTTGAATACGGAGCGGCTAAAACTTGGAAGTCGACAGCTAAGATATAATGATTGGTGTCTGTATAGGTACCAGTCAACGTCAACTAAAATTTAACATGTTTGATCGTCCACGTGCATAAATTCTTGATAAGTGATTTACTTCATTTATGCAATCATGTCCACAGTTTCATTTCCTTTCCAATGTGTATTTTTCCCTGTTTAATATACTCCCATTTTCTGTTATCTCATACATAAATGAAGCGGTTTAATAACCCCACCATCTTAATGGCTCATTGAAATGCTTTCCGTCGTGCCAAATGTAACCTATTGTGTCAATTATGTAATTATGTTTAAAATTTGTGATTCATGTGTCAAACATGCGTGAGTAATTGCTACATACAATTCCTCGTTGGCCATTTCTTCTCTGAGTTTCTTTATTAGTCGGTGTGGATGATTACATAAATGTCAATTGAATTACTTTCTTTACTTATCTTTTATATAAATCAGTAGTTTGATGGAACACTCCAAAAATATCTATTGATTGGTGGGATGTAACTTTAAATTTATTTATCACCATTACTTAATTGAGTATATCTGAGTAGCAAATATTGTCTTTTAACAGCTCACACTCACGAAGACATTGTAGCTACATACTATCAGTGTATGATATTTCGGATATTTTTCACCTTTCTTTATACCTAAATAAATGTTAAGACCTTAAGTCTTAACATTTAGATACTATAGATAGTGCAAACAATCACATAAATTGTATGGATACACCACATGAATGCTTGGCAAAACATATTTTATATAATTTTTATTTGCACTCGCCCTTCTGGAATGAACGACTTCACCACCCAATACATCTCATATTGCACCAAACAACATCTATCTGCTATGTCACCATTACACCACCCATTACGCCAGCCATTCTATTTCGCACCACACCACCCATTATACCGCCAATTTCTCAAACCATCTCACCACCCATACCATCGTCGATTTTACAAACCATCTCACCACCCATACCATCGTCGATTTCACAACCCATCTCACCCGTCATACCATCGTCGATTTCACAACCCATCTCACCACCAATACCATCGTCGATTTCACAACCCATCTCACCCGTCATACCATCGTCGATTTCACAGACCATCTCACCACCAATACCATCGTCGATTTCATAAACCATCTCACCACCCATACCATCGTTTTGAAACAATCCTAGCCGTAGACATTGTTACATTATTCCGTCAGAACACCTGTTAGTAAGCATTTTTGCACTGACACTATCACTAATGCTAACACAAAGACATAACGTGTTCGTCTCTATTATTTCATGCTGAGAAGTGTTTTGTCTTGTTTGATTTTCCCGTACATCGTTGGTTTATTAGTACTGGCATACCAACTCCCAGCGAGCTTGGATGAACTGTGGAAAACCATTTTTTTTCATGGAACACAACTCGTTAACGCCTGTTTTTTGCAACCGCAGACTCCGGAGGGTCGCAGCCTAAAGGCTATAGTGTCCGATCGAACTTTGAGTACATTGATGACATGAACCTCCAGGGCCCTAAGTCCCATCGAAGTGACTGGCCATAGGAGGAGTATTATATCGGAGGGATGTTACAAATTATTAAACCTCTCTCTAGGAGAATGCTTAGGATTATCATTCGATCAGACTTGAAATTAATAAAGTCGTTTTATGAAGGTACTGTCGCATGCAAACTTTTGTAGATTTTAAGATTTCGTGCATAAATATCTGTAATTTTGTTAGAACAACAAGGCTGAACGAATCTCCTCCCTCTGAAACCCAAAATTGTATGTATTGAATTTACAAGTCCTAGCCATTTCCAGCCCAGCCCAATACAGCGAGGCATTCTACACACCGATTCAGCAATACCTCGTCTGAAGTGTTTGTTGTCTTGCCACTACAAAAGATCACGAACCATGAGTCATTAACATCGACAATGAACATACCGCAGTCACACATCAACAGCGTCGTGCGTTTTCACTTCTATGAATTACACTTTACCCAATCCATTGCCATTTAACCTTCTACTCACCCATTTGTGCTGCTCCAGCAGGAGTGATACTCTGTTCGCCGCCTGTCGAGGTTCGCCCCACCACAGCCAGGAGGACGATGTACGTCATCGCCGCCAGGACCACTCTTCCCACCTTCGACTGACGGGATCTGATGCCCAGCCTTCTGGCGAGACCAGGGCGGCTGCATCCTCCAGCCTGGGGCAAGCTGACGGAGGCACTACTGACGAAGGGGCTCGTCAGGCCTCCTGTCGCAGCGTTGGAGACGTCCTTCGACATGTTTGTGAGTGTGCCGCCGGTGCAAGGCCGTGTACGCAGGTCGGGGCTCCCTTGTTTTCCGCCTGATGCCTTTGTCATCAAGAAGAGCGTTCTGCGGTACGTAGTACGCTGAAAATGTTAGCTTAGATTACTCGAGGAAACTTCTTGGACTTTTTAACCCCTACAGTTCGTGTTTTGGAGTCCCTAGAACAGTAATAATTTCTCCACGTACACTACATCCTCATGTCGTTGTGAGTTATGAAAGCACCGTCAGAGTAAGTTAAACTTACACTAAACAAACACTTGGACGAATATCAACTTTGATTAGAGATAAATTTAGTAATCACTTGATGTTGTAGACCATCATTCTGTGGTATATTTAGACGCACGCTTTGGCTGGTATTAAGTTGGTCATGCTGAGTATCATTAGACACTACTTTGTTTATACTCAATCAGAGATAAATTAAACACTAATACACTGTTCAGAAGATCAACAAGGAACACTTGTTGAGTTCTTCCAAAACAACTCTATCACTTTTGTCCTGGAGATTTCTGTGGAGGAAAAAATGCAAACGATTAGTAAATAAATCACGTCATAATAATAATAAATTGTGTTGAGCTTGTTACTTCTACAGATACACGGACATTTACAGACACATAACTGAATCCCCCAAAGGGGTACTAGCGACGGCAAGACGTACCTCACACTCCTCTCTCATTTACTCACACACCTAAGAAAACTTAGCCCTTTTGCCCAAAAGGGTTTATTTGTAGTGCTGTCCCTGGTCATAGTCAGCAGCATGCAGGGCCCGACAGGTTTCTTTGGTTTACCCCGGCCGCGTCAGTTGCTGGGCCCTCACCCACCCATTTAGATCCTGTTTCTCAACGAGAGCCAAAAGCAGGAAAACGCATTAGAATCTTAAAAAAAAAAATCTGAATCATTCTCCACGCACGCATATCCATTGCATGCTTGCTCGCTACCTCCTCACTGATGTTTCTTCTCCTGAATGCCTGATTCGCGTCATTCATCCACCCAAAGTTTGATCTTCCTCTAGGCCTACGTCCACTCCTCACCTCAACTCTATCCAACTGTTCCACTAAAATCCCAAAATCCATCCTTCCATGTGTTCAGAACACCTCAGTTCATCTGAATCTACTACTCTGTCCTTTAGCTTCCTCATCATTCCCGTTTTAAGTCGTGCAATATCATCATTGAATCCATTCCTCCGCGTCACTCTGAACATCCCTCTCATACATTCTTCTCGAAGTTATTGAACCTTCATCTGTCTCCCGCTCTCATCCCCACGTCTTAGTTGTAACAAATACCCCCTCACACAGCCTTCTTATGGCTTCCTGACCAAAGATCCTACAAATCATTACACTTTTCCATGCTCCAAGCACTTAACATCCTTCATTCATGCCAATCTTCTCCACACGAAAACTCGCTTACTTGAAACACTCAACTTCCTCCCATAACTTTCCATTTAGGCAAAAATGAATAACGTTCGCACTGTCAGTCCTGGGACTGCCCTTTACTTCACTCTTACCACAATCACTCATACCTTCCTCCTCTATCATACTCTAACAAACTCCGACACAAGACTACACATCTTGTCCAGCGAATCTGCCACAAGTGTTGTATCATCTGCAAACAACGACTGACGCAACTGCCTGCTCCTCCCATTTTCTCCTACTTACTCTCAGCTTCGACCCAATACACTCGAGTTCACCTCTGACCATTCCATCCATGTGGAGATGGAACAGAAGGAAGACATAATGCAACCTTGTCTAAGTCCCACATTCGCGGTTAACCAAAACACTTATGACGCTTGTTCTCCTACCAACATAGAAACCCTGGACCGCTCCATATCATTTCCCGCCGACTCTAAACAAACGCAACGCCTCCTACAACACATGCCTGTTGACCTTATCGGATACATTTTCCAGGACGGAAAGGCAAACAACACATATTTCCATTCGCAAACAACCCCTCCCAGACAAAAAATTTTATTGGCATACCCTCTACTACTCCTGGAGTCTCACAGCTGCTCGTCAATCGCACCGTCCAAACTGTCTCTATCTGTTTTGATTACCAGTTCACCGTAATACTTACTCACCATCCTAAACATTACCTCCCTCATCCTCCTTGCCTCTCTTCACAACTTCTTTTTGTCTCCTCAAAAAATTTTCCACAGCCTCCTACTTCACCTGGCATCTATATACTCCTTACTCTCCTCCCCACGCGTTTCACCTCCTTTCTCTTATCGCAATAATTGGCAGAGGCCCCCAGCAACCTCACCTGCAACCACTCTCCAAATGCTCTGCTCCCACCATTTTCACCCCATCGTTCCACCCCTCGCTAACCGTCCTTCAACACCTGCGCACCTACCACTAGTAGGCAGCGATCAGACATCCTACCACCAGTAAATGACCGGACATTCTCTAAACCTCCCTCTCAACACTGGCACATCCATCAGCCGCCCAACAAATGCTCCCCGCTGTCATTTATGCCCGGAACGCCAAGTATCCAGATTACATTCCCTCCAGTTCCTCTCCAACTCTTGTCATTACAGTTCCTCAACACCAACAAGTTCACTTGTCCTCCAAAGCTCTCGACACACTCACACAAGAAAATCCAAAAATTCTCCCCCTACCCTTCACTCCTCTCGCGTCCTAGTCCGTCAGCTTTCACCAACATCTATCTTTCGGTAACTAGGTTGTTACTTTATTTACAAATTACTAAATATTCACATGATTTTGTTAATTTATTCCTATCACGAACGCTCTTAAAATTAGTGTATTCATATTCCGAAAATTGGAGTCACGAATGCTGCGTCTCATATTTCAACCAGAAACGCATGCCGGATAGTAAATACAATCTCCATAGTACCATTTTTAATTGCGTTTCAACGGTTATTAATTACGAAAATTAAACGAGCCAACAGTACTAATTGGTAAGTTAAAATATCCTACACCAGGAACGCAAACAATCTTGCCTTGTTTATATAGAAACAAGTTTGTTGATGAGCCACATCATACCTTCGTTCGAGGTTAATTATGACGTTCCCGAAAAAAATATAAGGGCTAAACACACATGTTTGATAGTCTTAGCTCTTGTCTATCTGATTGATGTCTTTATTTTTTGTACTTCGTTTTCTTCCTCCGTTTATTCAATCCTTTAAGGACAAAAAACCGTGGGAGGAAGACATCGCAAAGCCTTCCAGGAAACAAGAGATGATCCGCGAGGAACGTATCTTGCCCGGCGTTATATGGTCGGGTGTGAAGGGCTCCTCGACGTGCTTGGGGTTTGAGGTATCACCAGAGCGTCTATGTCTGTCTAGGTGAGGCATCATTGTGTGATTCGATCTATGTCCTAGATGAGGCATCATTGTATTCACTCGGTCTTTGTCTAGGTGAGGCATCGTTGTGTGACTCGATCTATGTCCTAGATGAGGCATCATTGTATTCACTCGGTCTTTGTCTAGGTGAGGCATCGTTGTATGACACGGTCTATGGCTGGATGAGGGATTATTGTATTCACTCTGTCTATGTCCAAGTGAGGCATCATTGTATGACTTGGTATGTGGCTAGATGAGGCATCATTGTATTCACTCTGTCTATGTCCAAGTGAGGCATCATTGTATGACTTGGTCTGAGGGCTAGATGAGGCATCATTGTATTCACTCGATCTATGTCTAGGTGAGGCATCATTGTATGACTTGGTCTGTGGATAGATGAGGTATCATTGTATTCACTCTGTCTATGTCCAAGTGAGGCATCATTGTATGACTTGGTCTGTGGCTAGATGAGGCATCATTGTATTCACTCGATCTATGTCTAGGTGAGGCATCATTGTATGACTTGGTCTGTGGCTAGATGAGGCATCATTGTATTCACTCGATCTATGTCTAGGTGAGGCATCATTGTATGACTTGGTCTGTGGCTAGATGAGGCATCATTGTATTCACTCGATCTATGTCTAGGTGAGGCATCATTGTATGACTTGGTCTGTGGCTAGATGAGGCATCATTGTATTCACTCGATCTATGTCTAGGTGAGGCATCATTGTATGACTTGGTCTGTGGCTAGATGAGGCATCATTGTATTCACTCGATCTATGTCTAGGTGAGGCATCATTGTATGACTTGGTCTGTGGCTAGATGAGGCATCATTGTATTCACATGGTCTTTGTCTAGGTGAAGCATCATTGTATGACTTGGTCTATGTCTAGTTGAGGCATCATTGTATGACTCTTCTGTGGCCAGCTGAGGCATCATTGTATGACTCGGTTTGAGACAAGGTGGGGAATCATTGTATGGCTTGGTTTTATAGCTTGGTAATGAATCATTGCATGGGTGGGACTGTAGCTAGTGGAGTCATCATTGAATAGGTTGGATTAATTCACTGGGTGAGGTATCATTGTATAGCTGGGTCTATGGGTGTGGCGAGACAGCATTGTATATATGAAACTATAGGGTGTGTGAGACATCTATGCGTGGCTGGGTCTATCCGCTAACTCAGGCATCATTGTACAACTGGGTGTATGGATAGGTAAGGCCTCAGGGTATAGCGTGAACTATGGTATGGTTGAATAAGGCCCCGTTGTATAGAGGGACGTGATCAGTGAGGCATCAATGCTCTGCTGGGTATATGCTCTAGCTGAAGAGACGTTGTATGGCTGAGTGTGCGCTCCAGGTGAAGCATCATTGCTGGGCTGGGTCTATGAGACAGGTGGGGCATTATTGATTGTTGGACTTAGGCTAGGTGAGGCATCATCGAATAGCTGGGTCGATGCACCAGGCATCATTGTATAGCTGGGTCGATGCACCAGGCATCATTGCAAGGCTGGGTGCATAGGGTGATGAGGCATCAGCACATGGCTGAGTTTATAGCTTGATGGGACATCATTGCTCAGCTGGGACTGTTTCTAGGTGAGTCGTCATTTTATAGCCGGCTCCATGAGCCAGTCGAGGCATCATTTTGTCGTTGGGTCTAGGGTTTGATGAAGCATCATTGGTTGGCTGGGTCTATGAGCTCGGTGAGGCATCATTGGTTGGCTGGGTCTATGATCTCGGTGAGGCATCATTGGTTGACTGGGTCTATGAGCTCGGTGAGGCATCATTGGTTGGCTGGGTCTATGAGCTCGGTGAGGCATCATTGGTTGGCTGGGTATATGAGCTCGGTGAGGCATCATTGGTTGGCTGGGTCTATGAGCTCGGTGAGGCATCATTGGTTGGCTGGGTCTATGAGCTCGGTGAGGCATCATTGGTTGGCTGGGTCTATGAGCTCGGTGAGGCATCATTGGTTGACTGGGTCTATGAGCTCGGTGAGGCATCATTGGTTGGCTGGGTCTATGAGCTCGGTGAGGCATCATTGGTTGACTGGGTCAATGAGCTCGGTGAGGCATCATTGGTTGACGTGGTCTATGTACTCGGTGAGGCATCAGTAATGTGCTGTTTCATTAGGTGGGAAGTTAGGTCCGGTGAGGCATCAGTAATGTACTGTATCATTAGGTGAGGGGTTAGGTCCGGTGAGGCATCAGTAATGTGCTGTCTTATTAAGTGGGAGGTTAGGTCCGGTGAGGCATCAGTAAAGTGCTGTATTATTAGGTGGGAGGTTAGGTCCGGTGAGGCATCAGTAAAGTGCTGTATTATTAGGTGGGAGGTTAGGTCCGGTGAGGCATCAGTAAAGTGCTGTATTATTAGGTGGGAGGTTAGGTCCGGTAAGGATTCATTAAAGTGCTGTATCATTAGGTGGGAGGTTAGGTCCGGTGAGGCATCAGTAAAGTGCT
>SDVV010008023.1:0-17423 GCA_016164225.1 Gammarus roeselii | reverse complement strand
CTCATCTTTTGGAGAAGAAAAAAGGACGTGATAGTTATGCTGACACCCGCGTCTGATTCTGCGAGAGCACTTTTCGTTCGATGTTTCTTTACTTCCACCTAGCTCTATGGGAATAAGTTGAACTCTTATCTTGTACATATTTTATTATGTGTTATGTATGGAAAATGAGGCTGTTGTAATATTAAACACCCAGCGGGGAGAAATACTCATTGCCTCGTTCTGTAGACAAAGCTATCCAACATCGCAGAGCAGTGGGGCTTCCCGTGTGAAAAGTTAGGCTTCTGACCGGCATCTGACTTCGACACGATGCCATACCTCTGCAAACAATAGAGAAACTTTAGTAGTGAAACGTTTGAATTCTATTGAATAATATTCTATTCAAAAGATTCATATTAATATAACGACGAATGTTGAGGCTTCAACCTAAAATAATTCGGTACATTTAAATTCAGAAAACCACTAACTTTTTAGGCTGAACTTAAATAACAAATAGGCACAAGATAAGAGTTCAACGCCATACATCAGAGAAGAAGGGCTCGCACCAAATCCAAATACAAGCGACGTGGCACTTTTATGCTCTATAGCGTATAAGATCAATGATTTTTGTATCGTTTAGGCAGGAGAGATCAACAGTCAATAATTTCATTGAATTGTTGTGTGAGTATAATTCCGGTATTGCAAGCTGCAAGTTATGATGCAGCGAAGTGAGTTTGGGCGATGGCTCTTGGCGCTTGGTTAACTATCATTGGTCGCATTTAAAGTTAAATGGCTAACCATAGCAGACTATAGTCGACTATAGGTGTACTAATAGAGTTGCAAGAGCACATGACCCTTTTCGAACGATCGCAAAACATGTGATACCCGCGAGGAAGAAAAGAAGTAAGACTCAAAGATCTTTTCCGAGTGCATGGTTATTCATATGACAATGGCACGTAGATCATTCAAGCTTCACACTCTTTATTTGTTACAAACATATGTTAACAACCAGTCATTTGTAAAGCAGTGTGGCAAGGCAAGCGCTGTCGATGAAACTAACCGTTTTTTTATGAAAAAAATATTTGAACCGACTTCATAGGTCATCAAGTACCGGTTGCCATCCATTTCAATATAAATCGACATAATTAAATTCATTGCATTCAAATGAAATGCCTTCACCTATGACAGAAACGTCGAAATCTGTATACTTTTTTTCTGTCACTAATCATTCATCGTTTTTTATTTACTGTTAATGGTTTTTCCTTGATGCTTCTGTAATGTCATTGGAAGGGAGTGAATAATTAATCGAATAACTAGTTTAATATTTACAAAGTAGTGTATCAGCAAGGGTTATGCGACAGATAAGGCATATAACAACCTTACTATTTGAAACCATTAGTCGCCCAATCATAAATTTTATTTGCAATATCACAGTTTTTGTGTTTTTTTTTCTTGAACTCCTAACGTAATCATTACAATTATCGTCGAGACGGACACTTGATAATCGGCATCTGACTACTCTTCCGATGATGAATTTTCGTCGGCATTATCTCCGGTAATCTTTGATCTTGGGTGATCTTCATCGTAAAATCGGTTATAAAAATTGATTTACTGAAGTTGGAGTATCTTCAGTTTCCACAAAAAAATGACTGAAATAGAAAACAGTATCCAACATTCACACTGTAACCATATGAGGCAGCCACATAAAGATGAAATCACTTTGGAATTTGTCATTAACCTCTAAATGTATATTGTATACGCGGAGTACGTGAGTGGTTGATTTCCACCGAAACTAGTGTGTGAGGAATGCGTTGGACACTCTAATGTGATTATTCTACCAACATACATTTCCGACCGATGTTATATTGATCGTGTATGCAGGCCAATTTGCCGCACACGATCATCGACCACAATTCGGACACACAAGATGGATGATCAAACTATATGCAATTTCATTATGAATGCTGTCAAATATTCCATGACTTGGCAAATTACAGTAATCGCTCATGAATATTGCTTGCCGAAGGTAATCGTTGACAATGCCGAGGGAAAGTTCTGACTATTTTTCAGCAAGTAAGCAGAGGACAGCTGCTCGGAAAACAGAGTAAGCAGATTACAGAAAGCAGCGTAAGCAGAGGACAGCTGCACCGAAAGCCGAGTAAGCTGAGTAAGCAGAGAACAGCTACACCGAAAGCAGAGTAAGCTGAGTAAGCAGAGAACAGCTGCTCCGAAAGAAGAGTAATCAGAGCATGCGCATCAGTTTGATTTGGTTGTAAATGCTTTTCAACGTTTTTTCACAATGTAATATTCCGACCGGACCGAGTCCATCAAGATATTTGTTTATATCTTTACGATTGCGCTTTAGACCTCTCTTTAGTTGTGGTAAGTCATAGATAAAAAATATCATGATACGGAACTGCATGATATTCGTACAAGAGAAAACGATAATCCGAGGAAAAATGTTATTCCATGTCATTATGATGAACTTTTTCCGTCAATGATATAAGCCCAACAAGGAGATTGGTGGTTCAAGGGTGTAATGGTACGTGATTTAAACCGTTCATGAAATCCATTCTGGTATTTAGTAAGTTATGAATTATCCGTCCATACAGAAAACAAGAAAGTTCAACACTTCAGCTCGTTAAAAATGTCCAAGAGCCGGCCGAACTCAGATAGTATGCCATGCCTGTCTCCCGTTATCTTTTAATTAATCATAAAACAGTAACCATCCCAGATAGAGAGTTTGAAGTACCACCCACGTAATTGCCCATCAACGGTGAGTCGGCTGCCGAGGGCAGGCAAGACTGCAGTCGTTCCTCGCACAATTTTGCAATGGCATTTCTCTCAGGGGACGAGGAGTTGAGGTCAGCAATGCCGTTAGCAACATCAACTAGAGCTCTTCAGCGGCAAGCAGCACTCAGCTGATTGGTCGTTGTACTAAATGAGGTCAAGAGTATGTGAGACGCCAAAGGGACCTCGCAGACTGGTCACTGAGAAGTGGCCAAGGTAACTAGTCAAGTGGGGCAGTGGTTCTACAGCAAGGAAGTGAGACGTCCAACTTGCGACACAAAATATTGAAGACGAGATCGGTAGTTTTTTTTTAATTGGGCCCGGCCCAAAGCCCCGGAAAGATGCCGCCACCGTGTATTAGTTGTACATCATTTGGCCAATAATACAGCTAAAATTTATTTCATGCCTAAATACGATTTTTTCAAGAACTGCGTTCAGTTCAGATGTTGCCTCTTTCCTCGTTAGACTGCAATTGGGTGATAAAACAACGAGTCAGTTATTTTGTGGGTAATTAGAGACAATGTGATGGGTATCAGTGCTCGTTGTATTCATGTTTCGCTGATTAAATGATTTTTCGAGAGTTTATAATATAAATGATTGATACGATGGTAGAGAAAAAATGTATTCGCACTGTATCATACTGCAATGCAAACACTAGTATCAAAACAACGCGTTGAATGACATCCTCTTTGCAACATGCACATTTGAAACGCATAGTATTGTCCTTCGAAGTCTCCCTTGATAATTGTCCTATGAACAACAGCTGATATCGTCCACAACGCTTGCCTTGCTAGACAGCTGCAATGAGGGACGGCTCAGTAATAATGAAGAGCAAGAAGCAGTACAGACAAAAAGTGGCCCTTTCAGCAAGATTCTTTGTCCTTCGAAGTCTCCCTTGATAATTGTCTCATCAACAACAGCTGATATCGTCCACAACGCTTGCCTAGCTAGTCAGCTGTAGTAAGGGACGGCTCAGTAATAATGAAGAGCAAGAAGCAGTACAGACAAAAAGTGGCCCTTTCAGCAAGATTCTCCGATGCAGTCAAAACCGTTGAATGAGTCTTAGTGTCTTTTGTCTAAACCAACAGCCCTCTCAAAACTCTCAAAGCGGTCGATGTGTAAGGGACTGTGCGCCATTGCAACTGACCAGTCTCATCTATAGTCGGTTTGATGGGTCATTTACTTCACATTTTATTAGCTTAGATCCCTACGAGCACACCTCGAAATTAAATTTCTCGCTAGAAGATAATAGCCCCTTTGACTCGTGTCCACCATTAGCGCGTCCTCTGGATGGGGGGGGGGAATGAACTAGGACTCCTACTTCCAAGTGGATTTGGAACGCAATTAACAACGTAGCGGATATTCTTTCGCTATCACCCTATCATATATTGGATGCTTCAGCTTTGTGCCATACTCACCTTTGTCTCATCGAATGACAAAGTACAAGATCGATTTCCTGTCTGAACTTGTAAGTTCTCATCTGTGTCGGACATCAGAACCGTCGGACAGCAATTTATCATTTGGCTGAGACAGAGCAGCAACGCAACTCGTCTAAAAGGCTCATTAAAAACAATTAAAATTACAATTTTCATTCCGTCCTACTTTTAATAATCATCTATTAGTTCGGTTCATCATCCGGAGGTCTTACAAACAGGTTGAATCCAAACCCGGTTCAAGATCATATCGAAGGCACTATTTTCTTCTTTGGAACAAAGAAATTCGTAACAACTTGCTGCTTAATGAAAAAAATTGAATAACCCTCTAAAAGCTGATTGACAGACGGGTAACTTGAAAGATCCACAATTTCTCCTGTTAATGAATTTCATCTCAATATTGATTGCTTTGAATAATGCACTGAGAAATCTGTTGTTTATAGCACTTTACACTTCATTAGGATTAAATCTCACGTCTTCCATTCCTCTTCTGGAAAATAATAATATAACGTCTGCAAAAGTAAGATTATAAATGTTATTTAGATCCTAGGAAAGTTTTGGATTAATTTAAGATAAGATAATTCCTGAAATAACAATCATTTAATAATACACTTTGATAATTAACAAAAGTATACCATGAGACCTTCATGATCGTGCCCTCCTCACCCACCCGGAGTCAATGGAAGCCGTATTCGATCCACACTTGATGCAGTAATAATGTCCTGGTGATTCTTAACCCATCACATTTAGATTGTTGGACACAATCATCACTTCAGATTAGGTACCAATTGCATGAGAAAAAAAAGATGTGCATATGGGTTGATTGCAAAACTTTACTGGTTAATTAAGTGCAGAAGTTTATTACAGGAACATGCCTGGTACTTTTACGAGGGATTATTTTGTGGAATTCACAAAAGTGCGCCTGGACTTGAATTACTCGTTCTTTTCATCGGTTGTTTGTTTATGTTCCTCTTGGGTTGCTTTTTTGGGCTGTTTTCGTTGTTTTCATTTCCCGTATTTCCAGGGAATGTGTTCAGAATGGCAGCTTCCCCTTTATACCATCTCTTTAGGAAGAAGGTAATTGTTGCTTGCTGACGGTGCCCTTTAGCCCGTCTACTTGCCATCAGGAGACCCATTAGGATTGAGCTTTGTGTTCGGCCCGTAAAAAGCCGTTGTTATTGTTGTTGTTGTAGAATGCTTCCTGATCTGCTTGTTCGTCTCCCTACACCAGCCGGGGAAGCCTGCATTGCGGCTACCTCAAGTAACTTCCAGAAGAAGTGAACTTGGTGCACCTGTTATTTAATTGATCAATATTATTCGTCATAACGTAGCATTCTGAAATCTGTTTTCCCTTCCACCCATGATAGATGTAAGACATTCCCAAACATTTTTGAAGCTTTCTTGATCTTCGAAATTGACTTTTTTTTTTTTTTTTTTGATTTTGTAAATCAAAAGTCAGACTGACAATACTAAATGTGCATTAAAGAGCATTCCCTATATATTCCATCATAAATATTAGAACACACATGTTATTATGACCTGTTTCAAAAAAAATCTTCATCTGAAGATACTCATCCTAATTTACATGGAACAATATATGTATTTCTTTATTGTGACCATAGTATCGACTAACCTGGACAAAGAACTAACATTTACTACTAGTTAACAGCTTGTTGATTTCATGAACCTAAAAAGTTGCTTATGAGACACCAAAACTAGAGTTCAGATGATCCTCTGGAATGATTCTAGTGAAAACATGAGCTTAGTTTCCTTGCTGCAGCTACTCTGTTTATGACTCGAGTCCGATTAGTACTCGCCAGTGCTGATAGTTAAATCATTAGCCGATTATTTTCGTTGCAGTCACTCTGTTTCGTTTCCGTCCTGATTAGGTTACTCCCTAATCTATGATTGGTTCACTGCCAACTATTATGATACATTTAAATTATGCATGATATTATTGTAATTAAAAGAAAATAATAATATGTCTTCATCATTGAGTAATCCGGAGTGTGGAAGAGCGTTATCAGCTGCTTCTCACATAAAAGCAGACACAGTGTTAAGTTGCGACAAATGACGTAGAATTGCGGCCAATGACAGTGACCGTTAGCTGCCCTCAACGTTGAACAGCATTAAATAATCCTCATTTACAGAGGTGCAGCAACAAACCATTTTTTATTATTTTAGGTCTGTCGGTGTACTAGTAGTTTTTTGGGTAAAAAAATCTAATTTTAGTTTTCTGTCGAGTCCTGCACAGGACTGGAAAAAGAGATCTGAAAAGTTCAGCTGGAGCAGAGTCAATCACTTTTTTGTTGGGCTGACGAGGACGATATTGAGGATAAAAATGTCGTGCTTAATGCCTGATACCAGCTGATATAGCTTAATTTTGCACGAGGATAATAAACAAAAGTTTTGTTGGCGGTTTTCAGAAAGCTGTTGTCATAAATATTATTTGTATCATATAATACACATTTTGAATTTATGAGAGATTTTGTTATGTTATTTAATAACGTTTTCTTGAACTATGACGAGCAGCTATGCAATTGATCTCCGGGGTTTCATCTTGAATAGAAAGAATTCAGTTTACCCATTATTAAAATGGTAACTAGTTATGACAGTACAAATAATTGGAATGCCTGATATAAAATAATCCCAGGGTATAAATGGAGTAATGTTAAATACTGAGGTATGTTTAGAAATAAAAGCGTAAATTCAAAGGCTCGACTTGTGTCTCATCATTTAGTCGCATATTAGTTCAATGACACAAATAACCTCTTTCTGGTGCGCTCTTGCTTGATTTGTATGCGTGAAACTTTATCAAGTCTGTTTATTTGTGACCCAGAAACCTTGTGTTCATGGCTTGGAATATGCTGTGGAAGACTTCGAGTTCGCAAATGTGTTTCATATGCGGCAAACAGGAGGCGTTGATGTTGCTGTTGCGTACGCCCAACTCCAGTTCATCAGATAGAGTTCGTTCCATCCATAGAAGGCTGCGCTCGCAGGCGGCCGCAGAAGAGGCGGCAGCAACGCCAGAAAGGCGGCCCTTCTCACTGTGTCTCTCCTACTGGTCCAAGGCGTGATGAGTAGAACGCGCGGGGCAGGAGGAGGAGATGGGTCGTGGCGTAATCATAGGAGTGACTGTCAGGACATTGCAGGTCAACGAGAATCTGGTAGAATCGTAGGAGGTTGCAATGACCGGAACCAAGCGGAGTCAGAGTGGTGCGAAAGGATCGAGGGAGGTGGATTTCCGTGGATTGGACGGTAGTGGCTGTGGCAATTGTTACTGAAGAAGTGTGAAGCCATATGACTATGAATTTGCATGTGTCCGGAAGGATAACCCAACATCAAGAGGAAAGGGGGAGAGAGTAGGTAGGAGAAGTGTTTGGAAGGTGGCTTTCAGAGCAAGGCAGCCGGAAACGATTAGGACGACAGGGAAGGATGTATGGTAGAGCTCGTGTAAATTACCCAGGAACTGAGGAGCAGAGAAGGGAGAGGTGCGGACAAACGGGGAGGATGTTGATTCATGCTTAGAGGTGATTGATTGAGACCATTTGGGGGGAGGGGGACTAGAGAGTGACAAAGGGGACTGGATTTTGCAATCTTCCAATCTAATAGTCCACGGCATATATTAAATCGGAAATAAGAAAATCAGAACATAGGTGGGAAAAATACTGAGCCTTGCTCGAATAAATATTACTGATGTAGGAGATTTCATACATGCATGAACAGGTGGATGAGCGGCCTCGTTAGGAGGTAGATAATCTGCGGATGTCAGTGTGGTGGGAGTTTTTTTTGGGATCCTGTGAAGGAGGAGAGTGCCATCTACTTGTCGAAGGCTTCGGAAATGTCCATTAAGGTGGCGATGGTACTGCTTGGAGTACATGTTTTCATTGAAGTTAGTTTCCAGGTCGGTGACCATCGAAAGAAAAGCTACAGAAGTGGAGCGAGAGTGGGATGTGGAGTGAGAGGAGGAAAGGGCGGAAATCGTGTTGGGAGTCTGAAAGAGTTAAAGAGGAGGAGAGGTAAGAGACGGCGTTCCAGTGATTCGATTACGGGGCAGAGGAGGGAGAATCTGTCAAATTCGGGAGGCTTGCGGGGCTTGGTGATGTAAATTATAAGAGATTGAGGGAAATTTGAAGTAGAAGGATTAGGATAAGATGCCTCTTGAACCAAGAAGTGTGTGGTTTAGGATTTTTAGGCCGTCCGGATCAAATGCTGTGGAGTTTTAGGGGAGTTTGATAGCTTCACAGACTAAAGAGGGAGAAAAAAATGGCAAAGGTAACGAATTAGGAGGTTTGCAGAGTGTTTTTTCGATGCGTTTTCGAGTGTCTGAATAATTGATAGCATTTGGAATAGAGGAAAAAACTTGCTTATTAAATTCCGCATCTTGCGAGATGTTGGTTTGTTGCGGAATTGAATTGATGATATCGTAGAGGCGGTAATTATGGTCGGAAAGAGTCGGAAGATGACCCAAACTGTTCTGGATAGCTGCGTATTGCAACTCAAATTGGGTTTGCCCTTGCTCGCGGGTGTTGAAAGAGATGAGCGGTGCAGAAGTTTTCTTTGTCTGTACAGTCAACGTGCAGCAGCAGGAACCCGCGGAAATGCGGGGATAGCCGCGCTAGGGGTCCTGCAGAGTTCGGCGCAGCCTTGGCTAAGAGAGCAGCGCCCGCAGAGAATCACGGGGATGTTGCGGTTTGCGAGGAAGTTATGTGGAGGGATTTCACCGTTTAGTCCTTCAACCAACGCAGCTCTAGGGAGGACCCGTCCAATGAGAGGTGTACACCCACACCGTAAATGCGTGAAATTCGGGTACTAAAAACATGATGACTTAATTAAGCAGAGGTTGGAAAATATATTTTTAAATAATAGATATTCGTGACAAACTAGAGAGAAATATTTTGTATATCATTTAATATTCTGGAAATAATATGTATTTCAATAATTGAAAATGTCCAAACTTGACAGTTAATTATTTTTATATAACTTATACCAAATTGTATTGCATAGGTAAAAATTTTTTATTTACGAATCATGTGAAATTTACAGATACAGATATAGCCCCTAGGCCGAATCCCTCAGGATGGAGCGTGACTGGTACGTCTACCCACGCAATCTTGATGCTTTCTCCTCTCACACACTCTACCAAACTCAGACACTAGCCTACAGAGCTTCTCATCTGAATCCGCCTCCAGCGCCGTATAATCCACAAGCAGCAACTGGCTCAACGGCTAACTCCGCCCATTCGCTTCCAACAGCTCCAAGCGACGACCCAGCACACTCGCGTCCACCTTCCTGACCACTCCATCCATGAAGGGATTTAAAAGCTGGGAAGACATCACGCAGACATGTCTCAGACCCATTTTCACTGTTAACCAATCACTCACCTCGCTTCGAACTCTGACACATGCTTGGCTGCCAACATAGAAACTCTGCACTGCTTCCAACAGATTTCCGCCCACTCCAAACAAACGCAATACACCACAACGCTTCCCCGTCAGTACTGTCGTTTGCCTTTTTTCAAATCCATGAATGCCTAGAACACATCATCTACCTTTGCAAGGAATTTCTCACAAACATGCCTCACAGCAAAAATCTGATAGGCACACCCTCTATCACTCCTAAAGCCTCCCTGTTCCTCTCCAATTGCGCAATCCGTACATTCTCTAATCTTTTTGATCAGCACACTTCCATACAACTTACTGAACACACCTAACAAAGTGATACCTCATGAGTTGCAGCATTAATGTTCATCTCCTTTGTCCTTGATAGCGAGAAAGTGCAGGCACTGCGTCACTCAATCGGTACCATGCCCGTTACAAACCAAATGTTCAGTGGCCTCATTAACCATTCGACATTGATTATTCAACCATTTTTCAGGCACTCAGTTGCAACGCTATCCAAACCAGGGGCTTTACCTGCATTCGTACCATCCAACGCCTCCGGCACCTCTTCTCTAGGAATGTCCGCAACAAGTCTCTCTCCAAAAATCGGCATCCATGCACCACCCACAGCAACAATGTCAGCATCTCTGTCATCCTTGACATTCGACAATTCATCGAATTCGTTTGCCCACCTTTTACGAACACCACCACACCGGCAACAAGTGGTCGTTTTCATCTTTCACCGCCTCCCTTAACCTCTTGCCAGAACATGTCTATGTTCTCCTCAAAATTCTGACACAACCGTCTGCCCCACCTGATATCAGAGTCCCTTTTGGCTCTCCTCACCACACGATATACCTCCTTCCTCATTTCCTTATAGTTGTCATTGGGCAACACCGACTTCACTTGCAACAACTCTTTAAAATGTCTTCTTTTCTGCGTCACCGCCAGTTTGACCTCCTCGTTAAACCACTCGCAGCCCTTCCTTCTGCCCCCGCCCACATGGCGCACACCACGCACATTGCTCGAACATCTCAACAAGGAATCTCTGAACGTCTCCCATTCTTCGTCAGCATATTGCAGGTCCTGCCATCTCACGTCATCGTGATCCTCCCTCGACATCCGCTTTAACCCATCAGCTCTGCTGTTCACATTTAGCTCACTCACTTTCACTTCCTCTCTTCGTCCCCCCCCCCCTCCTCTTTTGTTCCTCTTTGACCTACGCTCAACTTATAATCATCCTTCCACCAGCAGATGGTCAGACACTCCTCCACACTTCCCTCTCAACATCAGACCATCTAACAGCTTCCCCACCACTCTCATCGAAGTCAGCACGAAATTCATCAGCTCTCTCTCCAAGACTGCACCTTGGACCATTCTTACTTGTGTGTACTTGGGGATATCTGGCTTCCTGAACAGGCAGTTTCCGACGACTAGCTCTTGCGTCATGTACAAACCTAAAAGGTTTTCTCCACTGTCATTCCTACCAGGAACGCCATACCTCTATATCACATTACCAACTACTGCATGTCCAACTCTCGTACTAAGGTCACCCAGAACAACCACATTGAATTGACTTCCTGAACTCTCAATTCACTCGCTCAGGTCAGTCCAACATTGCTCCCTCAACTCCTCACTTCTCCAGCTACCAGGTCCGTTAGCACTCACAAATGCCAATTTGTATACGGCTAACTTTACTGTCACAAACATCAATCTTGAGGACACGTCTTTCCACCCAGTAACGCTAACAGCCAGTCGATCATTCAATAACAACGCCACACCATCTCGTGCCCAACCTTCATCCACGCGTGACTTTTTTCCACTTAACACTACAAACTCACACTCGCCCCTACCATCCAACTTGGGCTCACTCGGCGCCAACACATCTACCTTGCTTCTAACAAACATCTTACCAATTTCTGGCCCATTTGCCTCATTTGCACTACAACCACGCACATTATGCGACCCTAACAATAGGGTTCTGAGAGTCGTGAGCCTCTCCTCGCCCGCTCCTCTTGCCGCCTTTTAGGGAGAATTTTACAGAGGACGGGATTTCTAGCCCCCTCCCATACCCCATATTTGTCGCCTCCTACGACACGCAGGGGGTACGGTAGCAGTATTCTAACACCCCCGATACGTGGGTAACTATTATACACACAAAAAAATATAATCATGGATGGCTATATTCACAGAACAATAAAATCAAGAACGGAGAAGTGTTCTTTGTGACGGAATAAACACGTAGCTACTCCAACTCTGGGGTCCAGAAGGAGCAGTATATGAGCTATCATTGCCATAGTCAACACTGGCAACACTACACTGAACGCCGCCAGGAGAAAGTGGAAGCTCACTAACCACACTCAACGCTGTAGCATGCTGTTGTGATGCTAGGGGCAACTGAAGACCAACTGACCGTACTTAGCGTTGCAGATGCATGTTACTGCGCTGGGAGCTGGTGATGGTGGGCCAGTGACCACACTCAGCGCTGCAGCAACAGTTTGCGTTTGGCACAGTCTGACTAAGTGTAGGCAATAGAACAACTAATTATGTTGTATAGAACAAGTATCAGTTATATTGGACGGGCACAAGTGAGAGCAAGGCTGCCCCCGAACAGCGGGTTGCCGTGGCCTGTAGCACCTGCGATTGAGTAGCTGCTCCAGGATCCTTCCTAGCCAAATGACGGCTATGCAAATCATGTGATTCGTAAAGTGCTGAACAACATATTTTTTTTACTCCATAACTTTTTCCACGTCGATTACGTTTACTTTAGAGTTTAACATGATTATGGATATGATTTCTCTATTGAGTGCACGTCAAACCCTTCTGGTCCCAGAATTGATTCTGTTACCAGTATTATTTGCATTTGCCTAACTTTTGCCCGGACTGTAATGCGATTTTATTTGTACAAGTTGAGTCTATGTTTTACCTTGCAACACAACAACCTGGGAGCGAGGTAAATGTGTTCGGAAAGGAAACCACTTCTATGACAGCGAGTTGCATTTGCAACGATGAGTCAAAGAAGCATTTTTCAATTATAATTTTAGTCACATAAAACTTGGAAATAAAACTCATCTCGGTTGTCGTAAGGTTGATGAGGGCAGAACGTATTGAAATGTTGTGAAATAAAAACAGACAGCATACGTGCACATTTATGTTTTAGGGTATCAAATAAACTTGTCAATCCATCCATCAGTGGGTAAGGGCACACAAAAATAACGGATCAAGTTATTAAGTCATGAAATTGATTGTCATTTCGTGGGCTCCTGTACAGACAGTCTATTCCACGCCATTCGCCTCATCAAAACTCAATAATAAGTCAATTTTGGACACAAAATTTCCAATTCTGGTCAGCGTGAGATGCCAGGAACCTACCGATTAACATTAACTCTTTATGAGACCTACTTGATTACGGCCAGTAACTGTAGCGATACCTTTACACCGCTATGAAGCTCACTCTTCACCTTGTTTAAATGCCAATATAAGCACGTTTTTTATCCATAAATAAGGGCAATAGGATGAGAAAAACTACAACTCCCTGGCCCAGTCTGATGACGACTTAACAACCGAGCATCAACTTCGGTCATCAATACCTAATATTAGGGCGGTTGTCAAGCTTGGACTCGTGAAAGAAATTAATTTCAAGGACACAAGATTTCTCATTAATTACTTTGCCGTCCATAGAAGTCAATGACGGGTTTATTCAACCTCTCCAGTGCTGGTTTTGTGACGATGGCCGAAAAATGCTTCATCCAATCTAAAACGAGTGGCATTGATTAACGTATATGAATAGGCGTAATACAATGATATGCAAATGATCCAGCTCCATATAAATCATATAATGAATGCCGTGAGACGTCTGAGTCACTGGAGAGATTTTATTCGACGTTACTAATGAATTGATGCACATTTAATAAATATAGCTAATGAACTAACAGTTCTGTACGGTTGTCCTTTTGTGACATGAGAGTGTCAAGTGTGTCTATAATTTGTCATATTCATCCTGTATCATTCACGTATCCTGGTTACCTATCACCTGCGAGAGAATACGTGCAACATATAAATGGAGATAGGGAGGATCAATTCGTTTTCTCGTCCGACATAATCTCAACACATGAAAATTTATGGCATTATCATTGGAAAATATTCTACCCTCAGTGTATTTTGCCACGTGCAGAGCCTGGCAGATGGGAACTGCCGAGGGACGATCGAGGGAAAAATTGTCTGAGTTGCTTCATCGAAATAACATTTATGCACGTATACGTGTTCAGAGCTATTACATATTTTCATCTTATATTCAAGTCATGAATATTCTATTCTTTTATTAAATGTTATCCGAATGCCGTTCATGAATCGGTTAATGCAAAGCAAAATGTGATGAGCCAACAAATACAATATGAGTTTCGTTTATATCCAAGCGCACTATCCTGCTACATTGCCGCAACATGGAGATGAACAACAAGAGCCACCATCTGCAAACAGTGTATAAACAGTCATGCTGTTGTAACACTCATCGTTATCATCTGCTAAAGTGTACTCTTCGTCGAATATCGTAGTATGCGAAACATTAAACAAAACGTTGACACACACTGGCGCCACCTGTTGCCGACTATCTCGATCATAAGAAAAATGTAGGGCTCTGTGACGTAGGGAAACAAATCAACCGTGACGCCCTAGTGATGTTGAGTTTTGAACGAAAGGCTATGACTACTTTATGAGAAGAAAGCACATGACTGACGTGGACAAACAACGCAAAGTTAGAACAATTATTAGCAATGATGGCATATGGAGAAGTCAAATATATGCTAGCTACAAAAAATCTCAAACCGTTCCTAACTTTATATCTATAACATTTTACATCAGACACAAAGACATTATGCTTACAATGTAAACTTCGTTCATGCCATCCCATGTACAATTTGCTATAAAAAATCTGGTCCCCTCCCCCAAAAAGGGGTATCAACAAGATGGGATTGATTCAACACCAAATATACCCGCATCGACCTGAAGCTGATATTTCTAAAACGAAGATGACTTTGGGATCAGCTCATAGAAACATTTAAATCTCTAAATGATGTTATTAAAGCCCACTCCAAAGGGCTCTTTGATGGGGATTGTAATTAAACGAGCATCGGTTTCCGAAGACTTATTTCCAGTCATGGCCGCCGTGACCGAGCGATTAGCGTATCCGACTGCAGTATCGGCCTCTGGTGCTGCATGTCGCGAATTCAAGCCTCGGCATTAACACGGCGGTCATGTGGCGGGGAGATGAAGTGCCTCCCCCTCTGTATCAGCCATTATTAGCCAACCTCCTAACTAGGGAGAAACGGCTGTTTGTCTGTGTATACATGTTTTCCTCCAAATGTAGTGATAAATAATAATTATAAAAACATCGTCGGAATCCGGTTCGAATAGAACTGTGAGACAAAACCACAACCATACTGATTTAGAATGGTTGAAACACGGCAACCTAAGAATGAAGCAACCGGTCTTGTAGCATTGGAGCAACTAGTTACCATGAAACTTGACAGCACATCGAGCTGGGCTAGTAGATTAGATTAGATTAGATTAGATTAGTATAAGGAGGCAAAACGAGCAAGAGTGCTCATGTCGAGTTGTTTCTTTTGAAAGTAGTCAAAGAAGAGGGGGGATAGTCACCGAGGCTTTAGAAATTCACACACATGTACACATAAATGAAGGTTGTAAGGACAGCAAGGAGAGGGACCACCACTACTGTCACCACTACCCACCACCACCACCCCACTACTACCAGGGGCATTTCAACCCGGAGAAGAAACGGTCGAGTTTCAGGACGAGAATTCATGAACGGGGCGAACAAGATGGGACGTGAATCATTTAGGTTTCAGGCTATCACATCTCGGACGGTCGAACAAAGACGGACACGCCCATAGTAGTACTACCAACTTAAAGTAATAATAGAATGGCTTGTACACCTAGTACTAGGCCTATTTAAAATACTTCACCTTCCAATTCCTATTACAATGTGTCATATATTTTCTAGCCCTGAAAACGTTAAAATTCGGTTCGACCGAGATTTACCATTGTCTTACCAAACATTTTAAAACTTTACAAAAGAAGCGCGTGTTCAAAAATTTATACAAGTTTAAATAATTGGGCTTTGAAATTATGTTGTATACATAGCTTAGAGAAAAAATCCTCTAACAATCATCAGTAATTTTTCATTACTGAAATATAAATTGGAGAGACTTCAATGTGGATAGTTTTTAACTATCAGGTCAGCCACATGAGAGGTTTGGAGTTCCTATGGTCGAAAAAATCGAAACAATTGAATCGACAAGCTACGAAATAAACTTCGTCGATTTCTACTGACATTGGTAACAATATTTTTCAGTTGATAAGTCATTATATGCAGAATAAAGAAGTGATCAGATATCATGACTAGTTTAAACTAGTTGATTAAGCCAAACTCTGGGACAATGTTGTTTATAACGATTAATATTGATCTATCAGGAAAACATTTGTCAAAAGATAGGTTGTTTTCGAATGCGTTTTTCAACTATCCAAAACTGATTATTCTATTCATTCTGATTACCAATGATTGAGAACATTATTTGTGATCTCCTGTCGCACACTCACTTACCACTGGACAAACATTTTCATTATAACACTCATCCAAATTTCCCAACAATAAATTTTATCATCCGAATATCCTAGGATTCCCTCCCATTACCCTAACCATGACCCCACTGATAACCATCAGTGAATGATTACCGGAGAGGCCCAAAGATTTGAGACACTATTTAAACATATCGAGTATCCATCATACCATTCTATTTATTGGTATATCTATTGAGGCTATAACAATTACTAACTGCAATGAAGTCTTACTATAAATAAATGTATTTCATAATTGTTTAAAACAATGTGATTCCATTCCGCCCATAACTGGAATTGCAATCGTCATGTTACCAATTCAAAACAGGATAGAGAAGCTCCATCATTTTACCAGCGCTCATCAAAGTGCACCACGTTTGTCATGCAAGGAAAAATATATGCACTGAAAGTCTCCCTTGCCTTCTGCATATAAAAACCGGTATTAAATATGTCTGCCTCGTTTTACAATAGAAAAATCTCCCAAGTTTTCATTTGAGCTTCGTAAATCCTTCGAGTGAATAATTGCAGAAGTGAAGTTGGAACACAATAATAAAATAAAACTCGAAATGATCGATGAACTAATGTTTTTTGGTAGCTAAAAAATACTACTTTATAACTATTTATAACTGTTATGAGATTCCGATGCAAGATTTCTACACATAATGGCTGTTAAAAGTGTTGTAATTCTCGCTTTACCCATTGACTGACATGATCGGTGTAAGTTTTATAGGATTTAAGGATTTAAAGGATTTAAGGATTTAAAATTTATTTAGGTATAATGACATGTTGACAGAATAACAGAAATATCAGAATACACAGATGATACGTACCAAGTCTTCGTCAGCGTGAGCTGTTCTGAAGACAACATTTGCTACCTGGGTGAATTTAATATTAACTTAACACTAGGGTTGAAGAGTAAGGACCAACCGATGGACATGTTGGAGGACATCCTCCACTCTCCACTTTTTAATATGTGGAGACAGATGCAAGCATTACATTAGACCATTAATTTCAAGAAAAATAAGCAGAGGAAGTTTGATCACCGACGTTTACTTTATCATGACTATTTACTGTTTCAGCTGTCATTTACTTAGCTTGAGAGCAGAAAATGTCCGACATGAGGTTGTCTATTACATTACTCACACATTGTTTGGCGTACGATGGCACCAAATTGAGACTAACTGCATAGTTAGAAAGACTTATTAACATA